>JAJIBD010003684.1:0-36892 GCA_021461705.1 Cryptotis parvus
CTGCTGGACGTGGTGGCCAGCACTCACCTCTCTCTCCAAGAGGACCGCCTCGCGGATCCGCCTCAACCTTGTGCTGGCGCTTACATCTACAACCTGGTGGGATCCCCATTGCCGCGTAGGGACCCTGACTTCTCTGCCAGCAGGCGCCCCTACGCCACTAGCATTCCGAATAGATTTGACTTTGTGTTTCTGCTTTCGCTTTATCTCCTAACAAAGAACGGGCAAGTATTCTTGTGGCTGTATGTTGCCTTATCCTTTCGCCAAATGAATTTCAGCTGCCTCTTTTATTCCTATGGCCCCCATTTTAACCACATGTCCGACACAAGCTGAGAGCCGCTGACACAGCGTTGCAGGTTTCCACCTGTCAGCACAGAAAGTTCAGCTTCCAAACTCAGCTGAGAAATTGATCCTCAGGCCAGCTGCGTGAGGGGGAAGGTCCCTTTGTTTTCGCATGAGTCACCCTTGGCTTTGGGTTTCGCCAATTACAGAATGACTTCTATAGAGTCAGAGTCAGCCCTAATACAGCCTGTATTCATCCTCTCGAAAAGTAGAAAAGAAAAATTGATCCTGCCCAGGTACCCCGACTCACAGTAGTGCGGTGAGAACAGAGATGATCTTTCCGGCTGTGAAACTCCACCTCGCCAGCTAAATCCCCTGACAGGACTCTGTTGGGCACTCCAGCATGGACATGCTCCTTTAGAGATGCCACTTGCCACCTCTGCTGGCCCCACTAGGCCAAGAGGGTCTCCCTGCCCGGCCGAGCTGCTCTGAGCCCTGATGGTAGGAAACAGCTTGCTGGAGTTTTCATGGTGCCCTCTGCATGCTTGCTGCTGCCCACGTGCCACAGCGCCTCTGCATGCCTCGCTGCTGCCCATGTGCCACGTGCCCACTGCATGCTTCGTTGCGCTGCCCATGTGCCACGTACCACCGCATGCCCGTGGGCTTGCCGCCCACATGTATCACCATGGTGTTCACTGTATGCTCACTGCTGCCTGCCACGCGCCACGGTGCCCACTGCATTGCTCACTGCTGGTCGATGCCACAGTGCCCACTGTGGCGCTCATTGCTGCCGATGCCACGTGCCCACTGCATGCTCACTGCTGGTTGTGTGCCATGGTACTCCAATGCAGCTCACTGCTGCCCGCGTGCCTCAGCCAGCAGCTTTTTGTTTCTGTCCATTCCTCCAGTTCTCCCACCTGACACCACACCCATGGTTCCTCTGAAATCTCGCTGTCCCCTAGAGCCCCTACTGATGGCCAAAAACGGCCTCCTGTCCAGCTAGCAGAAACCTGTGACCCCACCACCGCTGCAGTCCTGAGCTCCCAGAGGGGGCTTATCTGAGGGCTGTGGAGCAGGGGCAGTGGCTGGGCCCCTAGGCAGGCTGTGAGCGCCACTGTTGCACCTTACAGAGTCTTCATGCCCTTAAGCATCGCTCTGCAGCCATGGAGAGCTGGCTCAGCCGCCATGGAGCCTCCTCCGGTCCATGTGGTCCCCTCTCGCCACTGCAGCTCAAGTGGTGAGTCCACGGGCCTACTCTCCCACACACGGGCTCCAGCTTGGGGCTCCAGGCCCATATGACACCCTAGTGTCTTAGGGCTGTCACCCAAGGCCCAGGCCAAAGGGATGTCTCAGGTAGAGGCACATCAGGCATGGGACATGGTTTATATCCTAAGTAGAGGTACACATGCAAGCATGTGTGATGTGGTTTAGCGCCCCAGCTCTTGATGTACATACAGTCAGGGACTCTCAGTGGCATTTTCCTCTAAAAAAATGATAAGTATATCTAGTGCAGCGGAGCCCATAGGCTCTTGCCTTGGGCGTGGGCTAACCCTGGTTTATTCCGCATATAGTCTCCCCTAATCCCCTCGAGGGTGAGTCCTGAGCGCAGCCAGCTAGAGTAACCCTGAGCACAGTTGAGTGTGACCCAAAAAATCAAAACTGGGAGGGAAGAGTTGGTTTTTATTCTTCTCACAGGCCAGGGAGACCTAGCAGGGTCCCAGGCTCACCTGTTTCGCTGCTTGGCCCGCATCCTGAAAGCGCCCTGCCGCTGGCGGCTCTCTAGCACTGAGCGTGCCTGCTTGGCCAAGATCACCAAGCTTTGTAACTTTTCGCTTGTGACTTTCTCCCAATCCGAGAGGGGCCCCCTGTGGTACGTCCCTGCATGGAAAGTTCAGATAGACGCAGCTTCCCCCCAGCCTTCCCCTTCTGCCCTCGGGGCCTCCTGGCCCTTTACTGAGCTGCTCAGAACCCCGATGGCAGGTGGCTGAGCCATGGTCCCTGCTGCCTGCTAGGACCTCATGAATACAGCTTGGGAGACACCCTGTAAAAATTATTTAGACCATCATTTCATTAGCAAAATCAACTGACCAGCTGCCTCTGCACTGGGCTCTTTGAACAGAAAAGTTCATCATCTCTGATGTGAGCCTGAGGCCTAGTTTAGTACCTTTCCTGACACCCAATGGGTTTCAGTGTCCTTTATCACGGGAACTTAGAGCCCAGGTTCCCTGAGACTCCCCATGTGTCCAGGATGACTCACCTGCCCAGGTTTGCTCCACAGTTACAGGAAGCCTGACCAGGAACGGTATGAGGCACAGGCGCATGGGGAATCTAATGCGCCACTCAGTGCATCCCAGGTCACCACGGGGCCTGGACGACCGGCGCGGAGCGCCCCAGGGCCATGGCCTGGGACCAAGTCAGCTATGTCAGCCAGGTGTCACTGTCCCGCTCAGGCCCACAAACTGTCCCCGCACGCAGTGGGGCCGATGACACTGGAGACAGGTGGTCACTGCTTCTGAAAGACAGGGACCAGGAACAGTGCATCTGAGAGCGGGGCCGGGGCCTCCCGTGGTCCTGAACGGCGGGAACCAGGAACAGTGCATCTGAGAATGGGTCTGGGCCTCCTCTGGTCCTGAACGACAGGGACCAGGAACTTAGTGCATCTGAGAGTGGGTCTTGGGCTCCTGTGGTCCTGAACGACAGGGACCAGGAACAGTGCATCTGGAGCGAAAGCTGGTCGCCTCCTGTGGTCCTGAACGACAGGGACCAGGAACAGTGCATCTGAGAGCGGGGCCGGCCTCCCGTGGTCCTGAACGACAGGGACCAGGAACAGTGCATCTGAGAACGGGTCTGGGCCTCCCCGTGGTCCTGAACGACAGGGACCAGGAACAGTGCATCTGAGAGCGGGGCTGGGCCTCCCGTGGTCCTGAACGACAGGGACCAGGAACAGTGCATCTGAGAGCGGGGCTGGGCCTCCCGTGGTCCTGAATGACAGGGACCAGGAACAGTGCATCTGAGAGGGGGTCTGGGCCTCTGTGGTCCTGAACGACAGGGACCAGGAACAGTAGCATCTGAGAGCGGGCGCCAGGGCCTATCCATGTGTGTGCAGTGCCAGAGTCCCCCAGCCTTGGGGCTGCCTCAGGGAGAATCGGCCTGGCCTTCTGGGCCAGCCCTCCCGCAGCATGGGGGGCTCGCAGGAAACCTGGAGGGGAAGAGTAGGGACCATCAGCCCCTCATGGCCCTCTCTTGTCACTCTCGGTGAAGGCGGACGGTGTCCCCCCAACGCAGGGGCCGGACTCTCTCACAATGCCCAGGTGCCTCAGTTTACCTCAAGCCACCCTGTCATTCTTTCATTGGCACATTCGCTTTGTTTCTGTCTCTGACACTGAATCCTCTGTCACCTTGAGGCGGGGCAGACCCCTTGCCCCTGTTGCTCGCGCTGGACGCTACTCAAGGGCACCTGAGTGTGTGCACGTGCTTGTATGTGCCCATGTGTATGTGTGTGTTCCTGTGTATGTGATCATGTGTGCTTTTGTGTGTACTCATGTGCATCTACTATGTGTGTGCATTTGTGTGTACTTGTGCATCTGTGCTTCTGGGTGTGCGCCTGTGTGTGATTTTGTGTGCTTATGAGTGTATGCTGTGTGTGCTCCTGGGTGTGCATGTCCTTGTGTCTATGCTGCTGTCTCAGGCCCAGCCAGAGCTCCTCGGCTTCCCTTTCAGGAGGGGTGCGTGGCTTTTTCTTCCTCACACCTCGTCCTTGAGCGCTGTGGCTGCCTTGTCTGTAGCCCAAGACGTGAGTCCAGAGTGCAGCCTGCTTTAGGGCCCAGGAGGCCTGTGGTGCTCAGGCAGGAGTCAGGGGAGGGCCCCGAGCATGCAGGGTCTCCTCCATGGTTCCTGATGCTCCCTCCACGCCCCTCTCTCGGGTTCCCTGCTGGAGTGCAGGCGTGCCGCAAGGCGGCGAGTGATGACTCTGGGGGACTCCTCTGTGTTACCAGCTGTGCCTTCGCGGCGTGGTGACCACCAGAGCCACAAGGAGAGTCTGGCTGGCGGTGACTACGCAGTTGTGTGGCTGGAGGGTAGGGTGGCGGCCAGTTGCAGACTCTGAGATCTGTGGTGGATTCAGAGGAGCAGAAGCAGTTCTGAGGGTGAGGGGTGTGTGTCAGACCCACACTAAGCACACACAGACTGTCGTCGCAGTTACTGAGTGGCAGCTCCTTTGGGGGGCGCATAAACACTATTCCTAGGTCCCTCTCAGCCTCCCAATGAAACAGCCAAGTGGATGCTACCTTTCATGTCTTACAAGAGAACAGACTCTGAGAGGCACAGCCTCAGGGCCTCCCGGCCAGGGGCGGTGCTGGGCAGAGACCCAGGGCTGTGTCTTCCCAACCTCATCTCCAGCTGCTCTAACTGCTGCCAGCTGGTTAAGAATAAACGAGGAAGAGCCCTCACTCCTAGAGGGATGGTAGCCTCTGCTGGGGTGGGCTTGGCCTTCCCTTGGCTCGCTGCTGTCCAGGCACTGCCCGTGCTTTGTTTTCTGTGGACTTGTCTGCTCCGTCCCCACTGCAGGGGTTCGCTCTCTCATGTGTCCCTCCTTTTCCTCCCAGCCCTGCCTGGCCTGTCTCCTCAAGTGCTCGAGGAATAGTCCTTGTCTTCTCACTTGGCTAATCAGTCTAAAGATTCCAATTGCATTGATTAAAAAAATAAAAACTTGGGACCAGAGCGATAGCCCAGCGGTAGGGGTTTGCCCTGCACGGCCAGGCCTGTGGGCCTGAGTTCGATCCCCGGCATCCCATATGGAGTCCCCGAGCACCGCCAGGAGTAATTCCTGAGTGCAGAGCCAGGAGAAACCCCTGAGCATCACCGGGTGTGGCCCAAAAAAGCAAAAATAAATAAATAAATAAATAAAAACTTTCAGAACCATAAGTATCATGTTTCTATGAATCCGAAAATAGTTGCACAGAAACAGCCTTTTAGATGTTCCAAATGTTAGGAAAAATGGGGGTGAGGAGGGTGGTGAGGAACCATCAGATAAGAACAATTCCTGCTGCTGAAACTGCCCAGGCTTCCCTTAGGAAAAATCCCTGTTAACTTCTTGCAGAAATCAACCTTTGCTGCCTCTCCATGGGGAGAGTCCAGGCTGTGGGCAGCTGCAACTGCCAGGTGCTGGCTCTGCCGCACTTTATGGGGACAGAGGAGGGGACAGGGTGCCCCAGCCATCGTCCACGCTGCCAGCCTCCCAAAGCGCCAGGCTCTGTCTTGAGGTCTGAGCAGGAGCTCTGCGGGCAGTGCCCACCAGTGTCTCCCTCTGGGCAAAAGTTGGGCATCCACCACCGACTGCTTTCAGGTGCACACTTTATTTCTTGAGACTTTCTTCATTGTTTTGGGGAGAGCCTCCCAAGTGGGCCCCGGGACCTCTGTGATACTCAGCCTGATGGTTCACTGTTCAGGTCTCCATGCCAGCAGTGTCGCTCACTCCAACCCAGTGGTGCTGGGGCTCCCAGGGTCTCGTGGGAGGTGGGGGATTGGTTGGGGTGTATGCATGCACCACCAAGGATCAAATTCAGCCCAAAACATGCAAAGTGTGTGCCTTGGATATCTCTCCAAGCCCTGTGTGTTAGTGAGCTGCTGGGGTCCCCAACAGTATCAGGACAGAACTTCTTTTCTACCTCCAAGGCCGCCAGGGAACAGATGAAAACTTCGAGTCCAGTGCAGTTCCAAAAAGGCTTTTAATAGTACAAAAAGTTCTACCTCTGCTATCCTCCGCTATATAATGAAAGAACTCTAGCTCTGGTCAGAACTTAGACCATACACGAGAGCCCAACTCTTCCACCAAAGAGAATCCTACCAGAGAGAGAGTCTTGCCAAAGAGGATCTCACCCGAGAGAGAGCCCTACCAAAGGAAGGGGAGAGTACCTCAAGTCAGTCCCCTTATATACACCAAAGTAATCCTAACTTCAGGGAGGGTCTTGTCAACAAAGAACCCAAACAGCTTCTAGGTAGTAGAAGAGTGTAGTAGAGTGGTGCCACACCCTATTATAGGAACAAAGGATTATGCCAAGAACTAATCCCTTCTTCCAAGGTTATATCATGTAAAACACTGGAGAGAGAGGGGATTGGTATAAAAAAATACATCTTCATTTCATGAGCTTCATGTAATCTAGATGGTACCCACAAGGTCCTTCTTATTAGCTGCACCAGGGTGATTCTGAGTATCTTGTTCTCCTTATACCAAAAGAGTCACACTCACCTGCTTGAGGGCAAAACTAGTATGATCCTTCCTATAATCTTAAACAGGAGTCTCAACGTAGCCAGAGTGGTAGTCTCCTGGTAAATTCTAACTGTCCCACGCTGAGTCCAGTGGGTATAAAGAGCTGTGCCCAATCTAGAAAACATAGAAGTCTTAGTAGATGTATAATAGTAAGTCAGAAGTTACTCATTCAGAGTCTAGATGACTTCTGTAACTGCCATACCCTCCTCCAGTGTTTTACATAGAAGAGAGATCTCATTAGTATGAACCCTGGCTTAAGAACATGTAAATAGATTAAGCTGTGAGTGGGTAAAATGACAAAGCTCCCAAGCTAGCTAGGCCTGTCATCCAACACCTGTGCACATTTTGACCCAGAAGGGGTGAAGGAGGAGGGAAGAAAGTCTGGGCTCTGCTGGGAAGGCTCTGTGGGCACCCTGGGGGGAGACTGGGGCCAAGTGAGCTACAGCTAAAGGTGAGGATGACAAATCTGATCGGCTCAGACAAGGGCACTTTTGGGGGTGCCCTTGGCACTTTGGGGTGCCCAGGCGGCAATGCTCAGAGGTTGCTCCTAGCTCTACACTCAGGAATTACTCCTGGCAGTACTTGGGGGACCATATGGGATGCTGAGCATCAAACCCAGAACAGCTGCATGTGAGGCAAACGCCCTTCCTGCTGTACTATCGTTCTAGCCCATAGAGAACTCTTTAAGAGTGAAGAAGGTACTGTTGATAATTATACCAGGAAACTAGCTTAAACGGCTTCTATAAGTGGGACAAGTGTTATCCCCTCCCATAAAAGGGAAATAGGGCCAGAGAGATAGTACAGGGATAGGGCTTATATTGGGCCAACCCTTGTTGGATCTTGGCACTACGTATGCCCCCTGTGCCTCCCAGCACCACCAGAAGTGATTCCAGAAAGCAGAACCAGAGTAAGCCCTACTAGGTATGGTCCAAACTACCCCCAAAATCAGAAGGAGAGGTGGCCGGGTGATAGTACATGGTTATGGTATGCACCAAACTGGGGGCATTCCTGGCACTGCATGGTCCCTGAGCACTGCTGGGTGCAGCCCTGGAGGCGCCAGCATCACTGGGGGTAGCCCCGGTAATGCCCAGCCCCGAGCAGCAGCTGCACCTCTGGGCCTCACAGGGAGCCACTGACCTGGTGTTGGGGGGGCTTGTACTGGCAGGTGACCCCTCCCCTATAAAAAAGGAAGCGGATCTTGGGAAGTCATGGCTGACTCTTGTCGCTCATCTTCCTGTTCATTGATTTGCTCAAACGGGCACCAGTAACGTCTCTATTCATTGGGAATGAGGTCCATTATTGTTACTGTTTTTGGCATATCGAATACACCATGGCTAGCTTGCCAGGCTCTGATATGTCTCTGGGTTAGCAGGTGGCATACAGGAGATAGGCTTGTCTACAACCCAGGGTTCTTCCCTGTGGGCCTGGATGGTTGATGGTCTGACATAGAAAAGACTGGACCCCCTGGGATGGCTGACACTCACTGGAGAACTATAATTGTGCACATGGATGCACTGGCTCAACTGAGGGTGGGGGGTTGAGCCACACCCAGTGTGTCAGTGCTTACTCCTGGATCTGCACTCAGGAACTCTCTGATTGGGCTCAGAGGGCCACATGTGGTGCTGGGGATTGAACCCAGGTTGGCAGCATGCAAGGTGAAAGCCTTAACCTCTTGTACTATTGCTCCAACCGCCGCCCTCCCCCCTGCATTTAACACGCTTTGAGGCTCCCCACACCCACCACATCCCAATTCAGACACTTCCCTGTGCAATCACAGAGAACCACTGTGCTTCCCGCCTCAGCACAATTATCTTGCTTCTCGCTGGCCAGGTGTAACTGTTTCCCTGTGCCTGGGGAATTCCCTGTGTCCATGTCCCATTCTATTTGCTTTTTAGTTGGTTTGGGCCACACCATACAGTCTCAGGGATCACTACCTGACAGTGCTAATCAAAATCAAAATTTTTTTGGTGTCAAAAAATCAAATCTAGATTGGTAAGATGCAAGGTAAATGCCCAACCTGCTGTATCAATGCTCTGGTCCACATGTGCCATCTGGAAAAGAGAGGTGGATAACGCTCTAGGAAATGGATTCCACTTATTTAGAAATTAAATGCTGCTTTTTGGGGGAGGGTGTCACACCTAGTGATGCTCAGGGGTTACTCCTGGCTCTGTACTAAGGAATTACCCCGGCAGTGCTTAGAAGACCGTATGGGATGCCAGGGATTGAACCTGGGTTGACTGCATGCAAGGTAAATGCCCTCCTTAGTGTGCTATCACTCTGGCCCCAATGAATGCTTTCTAAATTTCACACTGGAGCAGATTTTCCAGATGCAGTTCCACTTTTACCAGAATAAATGATAGTCTCTAATTTTATTTTATTTTATTTTATTTTATTTTTTGCCTTTTTGGGTCACACCTAGCAATGCTCAGGGGTTACTCCTGGCTCTGCACTCAGGAATTACTCCTGGCAGTGCTCGGGGACCATATGGGATACCGGGATCGAACCCAGGCCGGCAGAGGCCGGCCACGTGCAGGCAAACGCCCTACCCACTGGGCTATCGCCCGGCCCCTATAGTCTCTAATTTTAATGTTCTTTATCTTCAGACCTTGAAGGATTGGTGGTGGGGTCACCTAAATGAATATAAAATTATAGTTCTAATTTTTGTAACTAGCACCTGGGAAGTGACATGCTATTAAAAAAAAATTCCCCAAATGATTCTTCAGATTTACTAAGGAACAAAAAATTAATAACAGTGATGTTTATTTTCAGAAAGTCAAGCATAGACCAAATTCAGCCAAACAGGTTAATTAAAAATAAAGATTATTTCAATTAGTGTGTCTCTTTCTGTGTCTGCCTTTAAAAATGCTGTGGCACTGATGAAAAAGATCATATCATTATCTCAGTAGGTAAGTTCTTTCACGAAGATGAAATGCTTGAGTCAGAAACCAATTTTATTTGTATTCTAACTGTATTTTGTTGTTTTGTTGTTGATTTGGGCCACACCTGACAATGCTCAGGGCTTATTTCTGATTCTGCACTAAGGATTAATTACTCCTGGTTGTCAGAGACCATATAGGATGCTGGGGATCAAACCCAGGTTGGCCACTTGCAAGGCAAGTTCCCTAGCTGCTATTGCTCCAGCCACTGCTGTCTTCCTTAAAGGCAAAGACTGCATATACAAAGAAATGCTCTGTCAATCTGTGCTGTCTTAGTTTCCCCCTTTTGGCTTCCCCTGATAGGTGGGAAAGCTGAGTTGGGACTGGAAAGGACCATAGAGCTGGGTGAAAAAAACCTGTCTGTTGCAGGACACCTCTGCATCTGCCCTGGATTGCCTCCTGCAGGTCACTTCGTAGATAGGGGGTAGTTTAAATGTGGCAGTTTATCTGACCATGTATTCTGTACTGGCTGGTATAAATATTCTCTCATGCTATCACAATCATCATGAGACTAGCTAGACCTTACCAGCATATTTGTCTGGCCATGTTGAATCTCTAAGTAATTAGATCAGAGAGAAATGCTGTTTGCCTCCAAGCCAAACAAGCATGGCTCCCTGATAATTCAGAAGCAACAAAAATAAAAAACTACCGTGAAGTAGAGGAGACTCTTGTGAAGGCTTGGAGAAATATTTAACTGGCATTAGTATAGTCTTTGGTACAGAGGCATGCCATCTCAGAAACTCCCTTCTCTACCCTATAAAGGCATTTCCAGGCAGATCTTGGCTCAAAACATTAGCATATAAAAGGGCCTAGGTGAGGTGCTGGGAGAAATTACCTGAGGGCATTTGACCCTCCCTGCTTCCCATAATAGTGGGAGGTATGAGTTGCAGGGGTATAAAACTAGGCTGCTTCCTCTCTTGCTCTCTTTTTGGGCTCTCCTTTGGGGCTTGCACTCTTCTTGGGAGTCTTGTCTTTGTCTCCCTCTTTACAGGGCCGCCATCTTGGCCTACACGTGGCTGGGGTTCTAACCAGGAATCCTAAGCACAGGGTTTTTCCTATTGCTGATTTGTATGCCTGAACCTGTGATAAGTAAAGCATTTTTTTAATTTTTTTATTTTTTATTTTTACAATTACAAAGATATACAATTAAAAAGTTCATATTTGGGTTTTGGTCATACAGTGTTCCAGCACCCATCCCGCCACCGGTGCCCATCTCCCACCACCAACGTCCCCAGTTCCCTCCCCCCTCCCCCAGCCCAGCTCCATGGCAGGTTCTTTATTTCTTTCCATTTCTCTCTCTTTCTCTTTTCCTTCCCCTCCAGACTATGGATTACAGATAATACATTAAAGGGTTGTCATGTGTATCTTTTTGCCTCTATTTAATGCTCAGTTCTAGGTTGGCATTAGTACCCTCGACAATTGTTAGCACACTGTTCCATTTTTCTGTCTTACCTAACCTCTGACTCCCACACGTTTGTGATAATTTCCACCTTTGACAAGACCTCCTGATATATGTTTCACTTGACCTTGGATATTGGTATCTTAATATGTACATATATATTTATGTTATGCAGATAAATGCAGTCATTCTGTGTCTGTCTCTCTCCTTCTGGCTAATTTCGCTCAACATAATCTTCTCCATGTCCATCCATTTATAGGCAAATTTTATAACTTCATTTTTCCTAATAGCTGCATAGTATTCCATTGTGTAGATGTACCAAAGCTTCTTTATCCAGTCATCGATTTTCGGGCACTCTGGTTGCTTCCAGATTCTGGCTATTGTGAATAATGCTGCTATGAACATAAAAGTAGGGATGGTGTTTCCGCTGCGTATTTTTGGTTTCCCAGAGTAGATTCCCAGGAGTGGTATGGCTGGGTCAAATGGGAGTTCAATTTCTAGTCTTTGGAGGAATGTCCATATTGTTTTCCAGAAAGGCTGTACCAGCCGGCATTCCCACCAACAATGGATGAGTGTCCCCTTTTCCCCACATCCACGCCAGCACTTGTTGTTCTTGCTCTTTTGAATATGTGCCAGTCTCTGTGGTGTAAAGTGGTATCTCATTGTTGTTTTGATTTGCATCTCTCTGATGATTAGTGATGGTGAGCATTTTTTCATATGTTTTTTGGCCATTCGAATTTCTTCCTTGCTGAAGTTTCTGTTCATTTCTTCTCCCCATTTTTTGATGGGGTTGTTTGTTTTCTTCTTGTAAAGTTCTACCAGTGCCTGATATATCCTGGATATTAACCCCTTATCAGATGGGTATTGGGTGAATATTCTTTCCCAGTCTGTGGACTGCTTTTGTATCTTAGTCACTGTTTCTTTTGAGGTGCAGAAGCTTTTAGTCTCAGGTAGTCCCATATGTTTATCTTTTCTTCTAGTTGCTTTGTTAGTGATGTTTCACCTTTGAAGATGCCTTTAGCTTCAATGTCGTGGAGGGTTTTTCCTATATTTTCTTCAATGTACTTTATGGATTCAAGTCTGATATTCAGATCTCTAATCCATTTTGATCTGATTTTTGTGCATGGTGTTAGACACAGGTCCAAATTCATTTTTTTACATGTCGCTGCCCAGTTTTCCCAACACCACTTGTTGAAGAGGCTTTCCTTACTCCATTTTGGACTCGTTGCACCTTTATCAAAGATTAAATGATCATATGTTTGAGGTTGGGTGTCAGGATACTCAATTCTATTCCATAGGTCCACAGGTCTGTTTTTATTCCAATACCATGCTGTTTTAATTACTACTGCCTTGTAGTACAGTTTGAAGTTGGGAAAGGTGATGCCTCCCATCTTCTTTTTCCTGAGGATTGCTTTAGCTATCCTTGGGGGTTTATTGTTCCATACAAATTTCAGGGAGTATTTGGTCAATTTCTTTGAAGAATGTCATGGGTATCTTTATAGGTACTGCATTGAATCTGTACAGAGCTCTAGGGAGTATTACCATTAATACTAGCAAACAGAATCCAAAGACTCATCAAGAAGATTATACATCATGACCAAGTAGGATTCATCCGGGAATGCAAGGATGGTTCAACATTCGCAAGTCAATCAACATAATACACCATATCAATAAAAAGAAAAATAAAAACCGTATGATCCTATCAATAGACGCAGAGAAAGCATTTGATAAGATCCAGCACCCGCTCATGATTAAAACCCTCCAGAATATGGGAATTGAAGGGACTTTCCTCAAGATAGTTACAGCCATCTACCAAAAGCCCACAGCGAGCATCATTCTCAATGGGGAAAAGTTGAAAGCCTTCCCCTGAGATCAGGGACAAGACAAGGTTGCCCACTCTCACCCCTTTATTCAATATAGTACTGGAAGTACTTGCCATAGCAATCAGAGAAGAAAAGGACATCAAGGGCATCCAGATAGGCAAGGAAGAAATCAAGCTATCATTATTTGCAGATGACATGATATTATACCTAGAGAACCCTAAACTCTCTACCAAAAAACTCCTAGAAACAATAGATGCATATAGTAGAGTGGCAGGATACAAAATCAACACCCAAAAGTCGGTGGCTTTCCTATATACAAATAACGTAAAGAGAAGGATATTAAGGAAACAATTCCATTCACAACTGTGCCACAGAAAATCAAATACCTAGGAATCAACCTACCCAAGTGTGTAAAGGACCTGTACAAAGAAAACTACAAGACACTGCTCCAAGAGATAAAAGAGGACACAAGGAAATGGAAACATATTCCCTGCTCATGGATGGGGAGAATCAACATTGTCAAAAAAAAGTAAAGCATTTTAAAACTGCATCGGATTCCTGAGTCTTCATCCATTCCCCGCCAGCCGGAGGTAAAAGGGAACTCGCTTCCTGGCACTATTGGGGACCCTGCGGCATCCCCGACACCTGTCCATTCATTTCCAAGCTCAACTCAGGCGGGACAGAAACACCATTGTTTGGGTTCATTCCAAGGGAGATGCCTGCTTGGCTGCAGTTAGCCTTTGTGTGAAGACAATGATGGTTGAAATTGCAGGATAGAATATGAGAACGTTAAATAATGCTGCCAAATCCTAAGTTTTCTTCATTCAAGAAGATGAATAAACAGATGTAAAATCATCCCAGGGTTATGGTGAAAGTAAGAAGTGATGACGATTGTACATTTTTTTTCTTAAAAAAGAAAGGGCTGGGGCTTAAAAGATAGTTTAGGGGTAAGGTCTTGCCTTTCATGCAACCCACCTGGGTTCAAGCCCCAGGACCACCAATGATCCCCTGAGCTCACCAGGAGTGATCTCTGAGCACAGAAGTAAGCTCTGAACACTATGAAGTGTGACCCAAAAGCAAAACAAAAGGAAAATTTGGGAATGGGGCTATTGCTGCTTCACACGAGCAGAACAGTTGCTTCAAGCAAAAATTAAAACATGGAAATAGAGAAGACTGCCATGATTCCTCTGCGTCCAACTCCCCTTAAAGGAAACCCAGAAGCCTGATTTCATGGAGGGCTGTCATTTGGAAGTGGACCACTCTGGAACACAGAAGGAGCCAAGCGTGCCCGTGAGCTCAGCAGCAGACCATGTCCAGCCTGAGGGCGCCCCTGCACATGCTGGAGTTCTGAACCCCACAATGGAGCTGGGTTCTGTGTATCACTGTGTCCCATCCACAACCGTGGCCAGGAGCTGATCGTTCAGGACACGTGCAGGCTCTGGGCATGAGTCTACCTCTGGTGCCCCTCCTCCGCCTGAGAGGGGCTTCTACAAAGCCCAGGGGGCCTGAGCGTGGCTCCAGTGAGGCAGCCTGTGGCAGCACCGTGGAGTTTAGCCCGAGAGCCACCAGGTGTCTCTCTGACCAAAACAAGCTTCTGCAGCCGGGCATCTCCTTAGCTGCATCTGGAAATTCACATAAAACAGCAGCACAGTGAAAATGTGGGTGCGAGGGCAGCTTGGGGGCTGAAGTTGAGCCCGGTCCCTCACCAGAACCCCGTGGTTCTGGTGCTCTGAGCCTCCTTGGTTTGGTGCTGAGCTGTGCTAATTGTGTTTTTTGAGACCACGCAGCCTGAATTCTCTATTGCGTGTGCCGGGTCAGACCATCTTGCAGGTTAGATATTTATTTTTAAGGTTTGAACATTAAAAATGTGGTGAGGCTTCTAAGGCTCCCAGTGATTTTCAGTGGCTGCAAAATGGCAAATTCCGAATCCTCTATTTACCTTGTGTTGCCAGGCTGACCTCCATCCCCTGGACATAAGCCTGTTCCCAGCAGTGTCCTTATGGTGTGTGGAGGCCCCCATATGACTCCCGTGACCCCACGGAGAGACTTGTCTGGGTCTCTGCTTAATGAGCAGAGCCGCACTCTGTATGGTTCTGGGTTTGACAGTGCCAGTCACAGGCTCCAAGAGATTGGTTCCACCCCGTACCTTCACAGACAGCCATCTAACATCAACATAATAAACTAAATCACTGCAAAAGAAAAAAATAGCTAATAGTGTATCCCTGCAGATCTTGGGTTAAAACCCCAACATGAAGCTCTGACCCCTCCAATGATGTAACCTGCAGGCATTGGTCTACCCTACCCCAGCCCACTAGCCCACAGAATTACTCCTGATGGTCCTCAGGAAACATATGGGATGCTGGGATCGAACTCTGGGTTGGCGTGGACAAGACGAACACCCTCCCTGCTGGACTACCTGGCCTTGATTGCCCAATTTTCTTAATTACAACTTCTTTGCAATTAAAAATAATCACAAAATGTGACCTGGCATCTGTTTTCTCACCTATCTGAAATGGTGATAACAAGGCCTTTTACTTCCGGGTGGAGATTTAAGAAGTACTGGCCAGGCAGACCTGGGACCTGAGTCTGGTTCTACCCGGTGGGAAGCTGACAGGAAGGAGTGACTTCACTGTCAGAACAGCATGCCTGGCATGTGTGGGCATTTGTGAAGGAACAGAGGGGACCTAGGCTGTGGAGACACCCCCTCAGGTTCTCGGAGGGTCCTGATCAGTCAACTCCGGGGCAGCGACTCTGAGGAAGGAGTCCCGAGTACCACGTGGTTCAACACCCTCAGAACTCAGGAAATGTGTGGAACGGGCGTCAGTGAAGAGCAGCAACAGGCAAAGTGGGCTGTGAGGAACGTGTCTTTACAGTGGGGTTCAGAAGCCCAGTTCCTGTTAGTGTAAGCTCCTGCATTACGTTAGGAATCTGACGGTCTCTCCTCTCTCCTGAGTCGGCCGCTCCCTTCTCCAGGGTTGAATGACGTCACCTCAGATCTGGTTTCCTGAGGAATGTACTAGTGTTTGATTCAAATAGAACAAATCTGGCTGTGCTGTTCCTGGTGACTCAGCTTTGGGGGGCCTGATATAAACCCCACACACAGACATGGAAAGGAGACATTTCCATTAGAGCTGTCATGGGGTTTGGCCTCAGAAGAACCTGCTTTGAAGGTGCCCCACAGGGAGCGGCCTGTCTAGGGAGGGCTCAGGATCTGTGGCTCTTCTGGTGTCTCCTTCCTGTTTGATGGGCCCGAGTCAAGGCTAACATCTCAGGTGCTGAGAGTCCAGCTTCCCAGTGGGGATGTGTCACTTCTGGGCCTCCAAAGGAAGCATCTCCTGGACTCTGAGTTGGGAGACACTTAAGTGTGGCGGAGTGAGGTCCTGTGAAGAAAAGACAGGCCACTTCCCATGGCAGTTTTCTTTCCCACTGTTCCAGGCCCGGGTATGTGTCTCAGATGCAGAGCCCTAGCCTTGCTTGTGTGAGGTCCTAAGTTGATCCCCGGAACTGTCCCAAAATAAATATTAAAAAAATAAATGGAGTCACCATTGTCCTTAGGGAACCTGCAAAGCTTTCACTTGCTGATTCACACTGCTTCCTGAGTGCAAATGACTGTCCTCCTCCCACTGGGCCCCTCCTACAGGCATCCCCAAACAGGAAGTGCTAATTTCGCCCTTTTCATCTTTCCTCCCACATGTTTCAGAGAGCAGCACTTGGTAGGCAGGTGACTTGTGTCCCCTAAGGGGCTGAGAAACATTGGCCTTTCCCTGGAGACTGCCGCGGACTGTGAACCTGGCAGCTGGGGTTGACCATGGGCTGACTGGGCAGAGCTGCTTTATCCTGGCGAGGAGGAAGAACAGCCATCATGTGGGAGGGATCCATTAGCCCAGCTTGTAAATGGGACCCCATGATGTGGGTGTTCGAAGACCCATGGAGTTCTGGGAGCAGCAAGACACAAGCTGGGATGCAGAGAACTAGAGAATGCGGGTGTGCACATGCATGCAACACTCATACACACACCACGCACGCACGTCTGTAGAATAAATCCTGTGTCGAAGCTTCCAAAAAGAAGAAATTCGAATGGCCAAAAGGCATATGAAAAAGTGCTCTTCATCTTTAATCATCAGGGGAGATGCAAATCAAAACAACAATGAGATACCATCTCACCCCCACAGAGACTGGCACACATCCAAAACAGCAAGAACAACCGGTGCTGGCGTGGATGTGGGGAAAAGGGACTCTCATCCACTGCTGGTGGGAGTGCCGACTGGTCCAGCCCTTTTGGAAAACAATATGGGCATTCCTCCGAAAGCTAGATATTGAGCTCCCATTTGATCCAGCAATAGCACTCCTGGGAATATACCCTAGAGACCGAAAAACACATAGCAGAAACACTATCTGTACTTCTTTATTCATCTCTGCGCTATTCACTATAGCTAGAATCTGGAAACAACCTAAATGCCCGAGAACAGAGGACTGGCTAAAGAAACTGTGGTTCATCTACACTATGGAATACTATGCGGCTGTCAGAAAGGATGAAATTATGAAATTTACCTGCAAATGGATAGCCATGGAGTCTATCATGCTGAGTGAAATTAGTCAGAAGTAAAAGGACAGATATAAAATGACTGCATTCATTAATAGGATATAAATAGATACCAGTGTTTTACTAAATATGGGAAATGGTAATGGCAGATTAAAACTCACCACTGAATATACACAAAGAGACTTAAGTGATAAACTCTAAATATCTGCAGGGCTAGCCACAATGTGTAAAATAAGAGGGAGAGAGATGCAGAGACAGAGAGAGAGAGAGAGAGAAAGAGAGGAAACTGGGGTACCTGCTATTAAGGCGGCCTGGGGGGCAGGAGGGGGTGGGGTACATTGGTGGTGAAAATGGGGCACTGGTGGAGGGATGGGTGCTGGAATACTGTATTACCAAGAACCAATTATGAACACCTTTGTAATTGTATGTTTCACGGTGGTATAATAAAAAAATTAAAATAAATAAGTAAATAAATAAATAAATAAATCACTTGAATAAAAAAAAGAATAAATCCTTCGATAAGCGGAAGGGTTTTGAGGAGGGGACGTAGGTGGCATCTGGACCTAGGGTTGCAAGGAGGAGTGTGGGGGCATTTTGCCCACCCTTCCTCTCTTCTCCCCTCCCTCTTCCCCTCCTCGCCTGTCAGCTCTCCTCCTCTCCCCTTCCTTTCTCTCCCTCCCTTCCCTCCCTTCTTCCCCCTGCTCTCTTTGAGGGGCACATCCGGTGTACTTAGAGCAATGCCTGGCTGTGCTCAGAGATGGCTCCTGGAGAGGCTTGGGGGCCACCTGAGGGTCTGGATGGTCTGGGCCCGCTGTCCGTACCGCATCCCTCCTACCCGCCTCGCATCTCTTTTCCCTCTTTCTTTTCTTTCCATCATTTTCCTTCCCTTTCTTCTGCTTTTCCCTTCCTCCTTTCCCTAATCTCATTTTTATCTTTTTGGGGGTGGGATTTTTGGTCTCACCTGGCACCCAAAATTTGGGGAGCTTCTCCTAGCTCTATAGCTTGGGGCACCGTCAGTGGCAGGATGTACCCAAGCTACTGGGCGAGAGTAGGGTCCCCAAAGGGGAACTGATTCCTGACCCTTCCTTTTTTGTTTTTATTGTTTTTTGTTGTTAAGAATTTAATTTGTTTTAAATATTGAGTTGACATGGTTTACCGTAGTAACACCATGGTAAACACTATAGATTACCATAGTATTATTATATTATTTTATTATTTAACCCTAAAATCCATATTTCACTTATTTATTCAAGTTTGGAAAGATCATTTTATTTATTTAAATTTTTTTTTTTTTACTATAAAAACTGTGAGACACTATTTTTTTTAACACTGTGCGACAGACATTTACAAAGCTGTTCATGATTGGGTTCAGTCATACAATGTTGCAGCACCCATCCCTCCACCAGTGCACATTTCCCACCACCAATGCCCCCAGATTCCCTCCCCGCCCCAGCCTACTTCTATAGCAGGCACTTTGCTTCTTCTTTTCTCCCCACCCTTCTCTCACACATTGTGACTTGCCATACATACATACATTTAGGGGTTATCATGTAAATCCCTTTGCCAACATCCAATGCTCAGTTCTAGTCTGGTGTTACCATTTTCAACAATTAGTAGAACACTGGTATACATTTATATCCCACAGATAAATGCAGTCATTCTATATCTGTCCTTTTCCTTTTGAATGATTTCACTAAGAATGATGATCTCCATGTCCATCCATTTGTAGACAGATTTCATGACTTATTTTTCCTGACAGCTGCATAGTATTCCATTGTGTAGATGTACCATAGTTTCTTTAGCCAGGCGTCTGTTCTGGGGCACTCAGGTTGTTTCTGGATTTTGGCTATTGTGAACAATGCTGCAATGAATATAGAAGTGCAGATGGTGTTTCTGCTGTGTGTTTTTGGGTCTCCAGGATATATTCCCAGGAGTCATTTTGCTGGGTCAAATGGGAGTTCAATATCTAGTTATTGAAGGAATGTCCATATTGTTTTCAAAAAAAGGCTGGACCAGTCGACATTCCCCCAACAGTGGATGGAGAGTCCCTTTCTCTTCTCATCCATGCCAGCACTGGTTGTTCTTGTTCTTTTGTATGTGTGCCAATCTCTGTGGAGTGAGATGATATCTCATTGTTGTTTTGATTTGCATCTCCCTGATGAGAAATGATGAAGAGCACTTTTTCACATGCCTTTTGGTCATTCGAATTTCTTCTCTGTCGAAATTTCTGTTCATTTCTTCTTCTCATTTCTAATGGGGTTGGATATATTTTTCTTGAAAGGTTCTACTAGGGCCCTGTTTATCTTTGATATTAACCCCTTATCAGATGGATATTGGGTAAATATTCTTTCCCAATCTGTGGGCTGCCTTTGTATCATGGTCACTGTTTCTTTTGAGGTGTGAAAGCTTTTCAGTTTCATATAATCCCATTTGTTTATCTTTGCTTCCACTTGCTTTGTCAGTGGTGTTTCGTCTTTGAAGATGCCTTTAGCTTTGATATCGTAGAGGGTTTGCCTATGTTTTCTTCGATGTAAGTTATAGATTCAGGTCTCATGTTGAGATCTTTAACCTATTTTGATCTGACTTTTGTGCATTAGCGTTAGAAAGAGCTGACCTTTCCTTTTTCTCTTTATTCCTCCTCACCCACCCCCCCACCCTCCAATCGGGCAGCTTTGGTGTAGTTTGTCTCAGGATTTTTTTTTTGTCTCTGTACTTGAGGGACTGAGCCTGAGATTATGCACAGCTTCTGCTCCTGCCTTTCTGGTTCCTCCAATGTAGTTGGCATAGCTAACCCGGCTCTGATTTTTCCCAGCCTTAGCTGACCTTCCTTTGCTCTGGACTTGAGGTTGCAGATATTGTGTATGTCAGAGCTGCTAGTCAGCTCCTCTGAGCCCACTTGCATCCTGATCCTGAGAGGTTTCACCAAAGCTGGCACACAAGGCCTCAGGCTGGGAGGCCTGAGGTGGAGCCAGGCGTCTGAGCCAAAACTGAGAAATTTGTCAAGGATTGTCCTTCTGCTTAGCCAAGAAAATCAATTTCCAATTGTGACCTGCAGTTTCCAATATGACAAATATAACTGAGGTCACCTCTGCCTGCCTGGCATCCTCGACCTTGGGAGAACAATCCCTTTTGCCTTGCTGTGTTTCACTTTCTTGGTCCATTAAAGGGGCTGGCTGAGACCGAGTCTGAGGGGGAATGAGAGAGACCGTGGTCTGACACTGCCTGTGTTGGTTCCAAGGGCTCATGGCTGTGGTCATGGTTCCTGAACAAAACTGACCTGGCAGCCTGATGATTGTCCTTCCAACGTGTCCAGTGGCCTTCCTTCTCCCCACCTGTGTTAAACACAAGGACGTCTGGGAGCAGATGACTCCCATAGCATGCTGAGCAGAGGCTGAGTAAGGCCCTGGTGGCAGCTAATTATTCTCTGGCAAATGTCAGCTTTGCCTGTCCTCTCTCTTAGCGTGTGCATGCAAGTAGCTGGCTGGCAGCCCCTGTCATCCTCTCCCTGTTCCCGCTCCCTCCCATGAGCACTCCATGTCCCTACGTTGCTACCACATCACCACAGAACCCACCCCAGCTGCTGGCCACAGGGTTTTGATTTGTTTTCTTTGGAGATAGATTGGTAGCAGGGGGGTTGATGCCCATCCTATGGTCACTACCTTTGCCAGAGGAGAATACCAACAGACAGGAGCCTGCTGTGCACTTCCTCGCTGCTCTGACCATCTGGAGCCGTCCATTCATCGGTAGGCCCTGCTGGCCCCCAAGAGGATGCGCCATAATGACTGTGGATTCTCGGGTGCTAGGATTTGGGGGAGGCTGCCCCAGCATCGGCTGCCCAGCCGGCCCAGCAGCCATGTCTGGATGCAGCTTGGCCTGGATTTGGGTTATTTTAAGATGCCCCTGCAATGCAGCAACAGATCCAGAGGAAGAAGCTTGCAGGTCCTGCTCACCGGGAACAGCTCTCTAAGCACAGTGTCGCGGGCACAGTGGGCAGACAGACAGTCTAATTACTGAGGCGCTGCCTCCTGTCAAAGGGCTCCTCTGGGGCAGCCCCTGTCATTTCTTCGGTTGCCATACAATTAAAGAGAGAAAGAAGACCAATCACTGGTAAATTTCAAAATACCATAGGTGAAAGCAAATGGCTTTTGGATTTGAAGATTTGTGTATATCCCTTAGAATTCTGTTGCTCTGAGCATGCCTTTCACGGGGAGGCCTTGAGCAGAGGACAGAGGTAACCTCACGTGTGCCTTGGGAAGCATTGGCTTAGGACAAGAGCCCACACTCTGCCCTGGGAATGGGGTTCGCCTGCTCATCTCTGTCTTCATCTGGTGTCTGAACCCACAGGCCTGGGCCTGCAGGAAGGGGCACGCTGTCCACTCAGCAGCTTGGTTTCGGGCTCTGTCCTAAAGGTCAGAGACTTGGCTCTGAGGCTGTGTCTTCTGTCGAGTGACTTTCCTCCTAAGAACCTCTGCTGGCAAGATGGGGCTTGAGAGATTCCAAACGATGTCTTCTGTTTTCTTGGTCACCTTCCACAGCAGTGACCAGAGGCAAACATGTGGCCAGGCTGGGCTGGGTGCCAGCGCAGCTGTCCAGGCCCAAGACCCAGAGTGAGAGGCGACACCTGGCTGCATGAGGCTCAGAAATAGCTCAGGGTCGGAGCACGTGGAACAGCTCCTCACCGGCCTTTCACCAAGGGCTTCCTGGAACAAGCAGGGGTTTCTCTGCAAGGAACTCTGGAGAAAGAACCAGATGAGTCTAGAGAGCTTTTACGTTCATTGGTTTGGTTTTGGGCAGCCCTGACAGTGCTCAGGACTCACTCCTAGCTCTGTGCTCAGGGATCACTCCTGTGAGGCTTTGGGGAAACCATTCAAGGCAAGTGCCTAGTCTCTCAGCTTGATGAAACTTGGATGGAACTGGAGGACATTATTTTAATAAAATAAGTCAGAGGACAAATGCTGGATGATCTCTCTTGCCCTTGGTATACAGAGAAACAAGGCAAAGGAATAGTCCATACTGAATGTTGGCAATCTCTAGGCCTTGGATTAGAGAACTGACATTGTCAAGCAGTGTGAGGGATGAGGGGGGAACAGGGTGACAGTGGTTGGTATATGAAGAAGACTAGGGACTGCACAGGGACAATGGTGGAGGATCAGGGGTTCAGGACAGTTGGGGGTGGGGAATGGGGATGCCTTAACTTCGTACATCAACACTGCAAATGTGAACACCACTGTAACCACATGACCTAAACTATAATTTAAAAAGATTTATTAATTACAAAATTAAAAACATTGGCCAATGTAGATCTTGGAGCCTCTCTCCACAGAGACCCTCATTACAGTCTCTGGAGTAAGTTTCCTGAGCTAACAGCAAGGGAAGTTGAGGGGAGCAAGGCCTGAAGCCCCAAAGCTACTTGCAGCCTAGGAAGTTATGTACGTGCTTTCTGTTTCTCATTGGCCAAGGCACAACGAGCCCCTGTGTAGATTCATGCTCCTGTGTTGCTCACGGCTGTGTAAGACTGTGAACCCTGTGGCGGGTGGTGGGACTTTGTGTATTTGCTATGAACAACTTGGCAAGCATTGACCAGCAACGCGCCCAGATAGCTGCCAAGGCCTCACGATCACATGGAGCAGGAGGGACCGGGAGAAGTCGTGTCCTGGCTCTTGTGCCCGGCTGGTGTGCACACAGGACACAACGCCTGCCCCGCTGCTCCCAGGAGGCCAGGTTGGCTGGGTATCTGCCCAGGAGCCCACAGGGATCTTTCTGTTCAGCTGGACGAGGGTTGGCATGACTCTGGGTGGCTTCCCCTCAAAGCAGTGCCCAGCCTGGGATTCCCGGAATGGGGTATCTGACTGCAAACTGCATCCTTTTTAAGCCTATGGTCAGGCTCTCTCACCTGATCGCTATTTAAAGTGACTCTGCAACTCCTCCCACAAGGCACAGATGCTTGATTTTCACCCAGTGCCTCTAGCAGAGCAGGTGGAATTGGGCTGCAACTTCCATCACGCCTCAGGGTCTGTTTTTCTTGAAGATTGTTTTTTGTTTGATTATTCCGGCTACTCTCAATTGTTGTCACTATGGCCATACCATCCTGAAGGTGCCTGATTTTATCAACTGTGTTCAGGGCTTACTCCTGGCTCTGTACTCAGGGATCTTCAGGGTGTTGGGGCACAACAGGGTCCCCAAGAGATACTGGGATTCAGCAGGGCTCCCCTGCCGCGTTCAGGGTGATGACTGTTCCCTGGGCCCCCACTGATGGACAAAGGAACAAGACCACAGGCTCTTGAAAGTCTGAAGCTCTCCACTCACTCCTCTTCACTCCACCTCACACCCCTCCTCAAATCAAGCCTGCTAGTTATATACTTTACAGAAGGTTGGGAAGGATATTACAGAAGGTAATGGACCTTAATTCGACCTTAATTCTGAAACAAGGAGGTGTGAAAGAGCTCCTCCTTCCCCAGAGATGGATCCTGCCCTGGGGCTATAGGCCTTTCCAGGACAAAGGCCAAATCCAGCATGTTGTTTTCTCCTTTCCTTAGCTGGTAAACAATCATCTTAATAATATTTCTAGTCATTTTGTATAAACACAGTAAGAGATACATTTATCTATACCCAGGATTAAGCTTACAGGGTGGCTATTCCTGGGGATATCTCTCTCTATATTCCAAACTACAGTCCTCTGGGCAGGCGGTTTTTCTTAATCAGTTAGCTGCTTATCCAAAGGTCATTGCAGAGTTTGTTCCATGATTGTACTCTTAAGCTCAGGACATTTAGTCTGTCCCATGTCAAGGCCAGTAGCTTACTCTTGGCTTGACCAGGGTTCATCCAGTCCATGACAGGACACTCCTTTTGGGTTTTAAAGAACTAGGATCAATCTAAGGGCAACTGAGGTTTGTTTTGTTTTATTTTTGTTTATTTAAGCACTGTGACTTACAAACCATTATTAGTAGGGTTTTAGACATGAAATATTCCAGCCCCACACTCTCCACTTATTTATTTTATGTACATAAGTACCACTCAGCTGGCTATTTCATACCTGGGATCTGTCCCACAGAAGTAAAATCACTTATTTGTAGGACTAGGTGTTTGCATTTTTTTTTTCAGTATTGTTCCTTATAGCAGGAAGGAAGGGGAGTAGTTTACTAAATAATAATATAGCTACCCCATGGAACTTTAGGCAATCATTTAAAAAACTAAATTAAACTTAATGTCTCTTCTACCATTCTCTCTAGAGTGACTGAAGTTTTAAGTTAGCAAATATGACAGATGCCCAGGAATAGTATTTCAGAGTTAATTAACTCCTATGTCACCAGTGTATAGCCTTAACCATCTTTCTGTGTCTATACAAAGGCCTTTTCTCTAACATCAGGATACGTAAAGGGCACACAGGAAAGAGAAAAACAACATTTCATTTACAATACAGAGCTGGCCCCATTCACTCTCAATGGAACAAACATCTCTGAATGCAGCAGTTATGTGTACCTAGGTCGAGAAGTCAACATGATGAACGACCTAAAACCTGAGCTGCGCAGGAGGAAGAGAGCGGCATGGAATGCCTTCAAAGGCATCGAAGAAATAGCTAAAAGGACAAAGAACCTCCGGCTCCGGGCACATCTCTTCGACTCCACCGTTCTCCCTGCATTAACATACGCCTCAGAGACCTGGGCCCTACGAAAGCAGGATGAGAATGCTATTCGGGTCTCCCAGAGAGGCATCGAAAGAGCTATGCTTGGAATATCACGTCTCACTCAAGTGAGAGAAGGAATCCGGAGTTCTGACCTCCGTCGCTATTCCAGAATCAGGGACGCTGTCTCGTTTGCCAAGGCATCGAAAATCAGATGGGCTGGACATGTAATGCGATTTGGAGACAACCGCTGGACTAGAGCCGTTACCGACTGGATCCCACGGGATGTCAAAAGATCACGTGGCCGCCCACCTACAAGATGGTCAGACTTCCTTGTTAAGACCCTGAAGGAATGGTTTGAGGCTCTTCATATTCCTGAATCAACCAGATGCCATTGGGCTACATTGGCACGTGATAGGGTCCAATGGAAATGTTACTGGCGCCCGCTCGAGCAAATCGATGAATAACGGGATTCAAGTGATCAAGTGACAGAGCTGGTAAGCTAGGAGGCAGAGGGCTATGAACAAGGGTAGCCCAACGCAGGGGGAACACATGCACTGGAGTTGCCCACATGCAAGGTCTTTACTGCTGCCTAGCCTCCTGGAGCTCATAGACTTCATCCCTTGTGTCTCATACTCACCTGTGGAGTAGGTTGTTGTCTGAGTTTCTCTATAAAGATTCTGAGGCTGTGGGGGGTGTCCTAGGACTTGTTGGGGTATCCAAATTGACTTAGACTCTTCCCTGGGCTTATGAGGGAGGCTCTTGAAGGCCAACAATTAACCTTCTGCGTGACACCAGTGCTCAGTGAGCTGCTTCTCTCTCCTTGACCCTCATCTGTCCAACTGCTCAAAGGGAGATTATTTGCCTCCTTGACAGATGCTTCAGAAAGTTCCCTGGATGCACAGGGGAGCTAGTCTTTACTAGCTCCTATTCTGTCTTCCCCTTGGGAGAGTCTAGCCTTGGCCCCCTGCTCCACCCAAGTTAGGCTGCTTTCAGTCTGGGCAAAGGTAAACTTTCAAAGCAGACCTCTCAATGTGGGGGGCACTCCAGGGCATCATTACTTCCGCTCAGAGCACAAGCTAAGTGCCCACCTGTCTGTTTCCCACCCCAATGGCTGAAGCTGCATGCATGGGTCTGACTGGGGAGAGAAAGCTGAGTCATTGCTGAGTCATCCTCCTGCATAGGACCTGGACCATGTCTCCAGCCAGGCAAGAACATTCACAGAACACGAGAACGGTGGTTCGCAGCTAGCTCCTGCTCCTTCAGAGACCACATGGCATTTCTTAGAAAGAGGCTTTGCCATCCCTACAGAGCCATTGATGCCTCTTACTCCTTGTTCTGTGAACCAGGTATTACTCCTGCTGGAAAACAAGCTCAGAGAAGGCTGAAGAGAGTCTGTCTTTCCTGAGAAAGGGACACTGGCCCACCCAATGGGGCCCCTAGGTGGCAAAGGCTTCTTCCCTTAATGGATGGGCCAGGTGCGGGAGGCGACCAGAAACAGGCAACCTGCTGTACCCAGATGCGCTCACAGCACATGTTGATAATGTTCTGGAATGGCTTCTGTGGGTTTGCTCCATGCTCTTGCCCACAGGGTCTGCCCCTGAGGATGATGCATTTCTCCAGACGAAGATGTGATCTCCTGCACAGCTACAACCACCTTCTTGCCGTTTCTGTTCAGGGATCATCTCTGCTGATGGCTTTTTTGGTGTTGGCCTTTTCCCTTGGGGTTTTCAACTGGGGGTCAATATCACCTTCCCAAGGGGCCATTAGCCTGTACCTGGAGGTGGTGCTCTTGGCACCAAGCAGATGAAGACCAGAGGTCCCACTGAACCCCCTGCAAGCGCGGTTCAGCCTCCAGGGGCAGGGAAACACGTGTGCCAACTGCCTATAGTAATGAGAGTAAGAAACACACCTGCAGAGCCGGAGACAGCTCAAGAGGTATGTGCATGATCCAGAGACAGTTCAAGGGGTCCTGGCATGCACCAGGTTCAGACTTCAATTCCTGACATAGGTGTCTTCTTGGTGGTAAGGTGGGTGGAGCAGTGATGGAAGCTTCCTCCCTCCTCTTCACTTTGCCAAATCACTGGTGACAAAACCAAGTGGGCAAGCACCCAAGCAGGTATGCAACCCCAGGGCATGTCACTGCAACAACAAAGGGAAGAAAGGGAAAATCACATGCAGAGGCCCCACAGTTCTCTCAGAGCACTGGATGTACCTGAATTCGCTCAGAGCACTGGATGTATGTGGGTTCACTCAGAGCACTGGATGTACCTGAGTTCTCTCAGAGCACTGGACGTACCTGAGTTCAGTCAGAACATTGGGACATAACCTTGGTTTAGTCAGAGTAGTGGGAGTACCTGTGTTCACTCAGAGCACTGGGTTGTACCTGGGTTCACTCAGAGCACTGGGTTGTACCTGGGTTCACTCAGAGCACTGGGACATACCTGGGTTCAGTTAGAGCACTGGGATGTACCTGGGTTCACTGAGAGCACTGGGACATACCTGGGTTCACTCAGAGCACTGGGACATACCTGGGTTCACTCTGAGCACTGGGACATACCTGGGTTCACTCAGAGCACTGGGACATACCTGGGTTCAGTCAGAGCACTGGGATGTACCTGGGTTCACTCAGAGCACTGGGATGAACCTGTTTGACTCAGAGCACTGGGATGTACCTAGGTTCAGTCAGAGCAGTGGGACCTACCTGGGTTCACTCAGAGCACTGGAGCATGCCTGGGTTCAGTCAGAGCACTGGGATATACCTGGGTTCACTCAGAGCACTGGGATGTAAATATAAATAAATTTTTACTTATATTTTGATTTGTTGTTTTTGGTTGTGGATGAGGGGTGCTGGTTGGGAGAAGGAATGGGGAATTTTTCTTTAAACAAGTGTCTTTACTTTTTATTAATCATTTGGTTTACTGTCCACTGTTTCTTTCAGTTCATTTTGGCATTCAGCTTTGTCCTTCCTGTTTGATTTCGTCCTTCTACTGTAGTTTTTTTTTTTTTTATTTAACAGCTGTGTTCTCTAGTTCTCTGAGTCCCATCTGGACCTTTCTCTTATCCCCTTCACAGTTCTCCTTTTGTTCTCATCCTGTTGGCGCCCTTTCTGTCCTTGCTGTCTTCTGGAAGCAGACTAATGTTTTGTCCGCATCTGTTGGAATGAATTCTTGTCTCCTCATTAGGTTAGATGCTTTTCTCTTATCACTGTACATTAGGCTCAATAGTTCTTCATCCTAGTCTTGATGGAATAGTCTCATTAGAACTGAAGGCCGCAGAAAGCTAGCCTAAGTGTAGGTCTTGGGCGCTGGCCTCTGGGCTCAGGGGCAGAAGTCTCCCAACCCAAACAGGCTGACAAGATCTCAAGAGTGAGCCTGGCTAGTGCCCCAAGAACCAAGCCTAGACAAGGTGGAAAGTGAGGGAATTATTCTCACAGAGTGCAGGAACACAGGCTCCTGTGTGCTATAGCTGCTCCCGGGGCAGGGCTCTGTCAGCTTGCAGCCACCTAGAGAACTTTTCCAAGTCTCAGCCCTCCCTGACCTCTTGGCTGCAGCCTAGTCCTGATCCTGGCTGGTTTGCAAGCAGTAATTTCCCTCGGAGGCCAGGAAGTCTTTTCCAGGAAGATAATAAAGAAAAGGGCCTCAGAAAACAATGTCAGGACAAAGGGCATTTTGGCCTCACCATTGTTTGGGGGCCATACTTGGTGGGGCTCAGGAATTACTCCAGGCTCTGCACTCAGAAATCACTCCTGGCACTGCTTTGCGGGCCATTTGGGATGCTGGGGATTGAACCCAGGTCTCTGGCATGCAAGGCAAGCTCCCTCCCTGCTGTACCTGCCCCCAGGGCATTGTGGCTTTGCTGAATAGCGTCCTAGAGATCATATCTAGGAGCTGAGCGATAGCTTGAGTGGTAGAGTACACGCCCGGCCCTGAGTGTGATCCCCTGCACCAGATGGTGTAGGACAATTGCCTGGTAGTCTCTGAGCACTGCTGGCCTGCACCAGGCTGAGCACTGCCAGGTGTGACCCCTATTTAAAAAATCATAATAATAAATAATGTCTCACTCTGGTTCTTAAATGGGTCAGCTTTGCTTGAAGTCCCTCAGAGTACAGGGGTTCATTCAACTTGAGGTTTGTCAGTAACCCACTCCCCACTGTGTGCCAGCGCCCCCATCTGGCCACCCTGCATCTTCTGCAGTCCTGGGGGAGAAGAGGCACACCACCCATAAAGGTGTGTGCTTCGTGCCTTCCCCAGCAGTCACGGAGCTCTCAGGGTGTGCTCCACATTCACCCAAGGGAGCTCCTACACCTGCAGGACCCTGCTCTAGCGATTCAGACTTGGTGTCCCCATGGCAGAGCCCAGTGGCTGAGTGCCCTGGTGTAGAGGACAGGCAGGCAGGCTCGGGTGCTTTGCTGTGCAAAGGCTGCAGCCTCAGTGAGGAGGTGAGCTCTACACTTGGCAAAGAGGAGCCACATAGCCTGTAGGAGCAGATGGACCTCTCAGATGGTTTCTCCAAGCTCTGCCTCTCAGTGTATCCTGCCCCTCTAGGGTGGGTGAGATAGTGGGGGGTTGGGGTGTACCTATGGCTTTAAACAACAGAAAGTACGGGGCCCCCAAGCATTTCTCTCTCCTGTAAATGCTGCTGCTAAATAGAAATCTCTGAAAATTAAACAAATATTTTATATATACATATGTCACACACATGTGGCTTAGGGGTTTAGGAGACCATATAAGATGTCAGGGATTGAACCTGGGTCTGTTGTATGCAAAGCAATTGCCTACTCGCTGTACTATTGCTCCAGCTCCTGAAATGAACAGCCAGGCCTAGCTTGCTTCCTTGTCCTTAGCAACTATAGTTTCCACATGCATCTACCACTCTTGGTCAGTTTTTCAGTGTGTTAGGAGACCTTTGAGAACACACTACTGGACAGCTAGTTCCCACTCTCAAGCTGGGGCAGCACTGAATTATGGGGTCAGATTCCCTTGCCAAGTGCTTTAGCTTATGGTCCAGACCCAGACAATCCCAATCACCACATCTTTAATTACAGCAATTGGCTCAAAGAATGAATAAACACTCAAACCTGCCTATTGGTTTGAGTGAGATTCATCGACTGAACCTCCACCTGCTGATCCTCTCATGTTCCTCCATCCTTCCAAGGCGTAAAACTGATGTCACATGTTCTGACTTTCTTTCTTGCTGGTACTCGAGTATCTGTAGAGGGAGAGAACAAGACCAGCATAGGAAGAGAATGATAAGAGTTATAGGCTACCACAGAAAATCAAATACCTAGGAATCAGCTTTAACCAAGTATGTAAAGGACCTGTACAAAGAAAACTACAAGACACTGCTCCAAGAGATAAAAGAGGACACAAGGAAATGGAAACACATTCCCTGCTCATGAATAGGGAGAATCAACATTGTCAAAATGGTAATACTCCCTAGAGCTCTGTACAGATTCAATGCAGTCCCTATAAAGGTAGCCATGACATTCTTCAAAGAAATTGACCACACACTCCTGAAATTTGTATGGAACAATAAACCCCACAGATAGCTAAAGCAATCCTCGGGAAAAAGAAGATGGGAGGCATCGGCCTTTCCCAACTTCAAACTGTACTACAAAGCAGCAGTAATTAAAACAGCGTCGTATTGGAATAAAAACAGACCGCGGACCTATGGAGTAGAATTGAGTGTCCTGACACCCATCCTCAAACACATGATCATTTAATCTTTGATAAAGGTGCAAAGAGTCTGAAATGGAGTAAGGAAAGCCTCTTCAACAAGTGGTGCTGGGAAAACTGGGCAGCAACATTTAAAAAATGAATTTGGACCTATGTCTAACACCATGCACAAAAAATCAGATCAAAATGGATTAAAGATCTCAATATCAGACCTGAATCCATAAAGTCTGTTGAAGAAAATATAGGAAAATCCCTCCATGATATTGAAGCTAAAGGCATCTTCAAAGGTGAAACATCACTAACAAAAGCAATTAGAAGAAACGATAAACATTTGGGACTACATGAAACTAAAGAGCTTCTGCACCTCAAAAGAAACAGTGACCAAGATACAAAGACGGTCCACAAAATGGGAAAGAATATTCACCCAATACCCATCTGACAAGGGGTTAATATCCAGGATATAGCAGGCACTGGTAGAACTTTTACAAGAAGAAAACAGCCAACATCATCAAAAAATGGGGAGAGAACAGAAACTTCAACAAGGGAAGAAATTCGAATGGCCAAAAGACATATGAAAAAATGCTCATCATCATTAATCATCAGAGAGATGCAAATCAAAACAACAATAAGATATCATTTTCAATGAGATATCAAATTCAGAGACTGGCACATATCCAAAAGAGCAAGAACAACAAGTGCTGGCATGGATGCAGGGAAAAGGGGACTCTCATCCATTGTTGGTGGGAATGTTGACTGGTACAGCCTTTCTGGAAAACAATAGTCCAAAAGACTAGAAATTGAGCTCCCATTTGACCCAGCCATACCACTCCTGGGGATATACCCTGGGAAGCCAAAAACACACAGCCGAAATACCATCTGCACCTTTATTTTCATAGTAGCACTATTCACAATAGCCAGAATCTGGAAACAACCAGCATGCCTTAGAACTGATGACTGGATAAAGAAACTTTGGCACATCTATGCAATGGAATACTATGCAGCTGTTACGAAAAGCAAAGTTAGGAAATTTGCCTATAAATGGATGGACATGGAGAGGTTCATGTTGAGTGAAATTAGCCAAAAAGGAAAAAGACAGATATAGAATGACTGCATTTATTTGCATGGCATAAATATATATGTACATATTATGATTATGATATTAGCAAAGCAGCCTATCACAGCCCGGATCATAGACACCCACCCTGCAGCAGTTTTTTTTTTTCAATCCAGCCCAGGTATGCTGATCCAGAGACTGCGCAGACATGAGCTGCTACCACCTCTCCCTGTGCCTAGCCGCTTATGAGGCACCGGGAGGGATGGCAGGTTCTAGCCCTGGCCCGCCACCCCAGCAGAGCCCTCACAACAAGCCAGATGAGGGTTACTAAACAAAAAAAAATGTTCAAGAGGACACAGTTTTCCAAATTCTTTTTTGGTGTATATAAACAACAACAAATTAATTTACTGGCTTAGAACCTGCTGCGATGTTCCCATTGCTGGAGGTTAAAGACACAGAATTCCCTTCATGGGTCTGTCTAGGAAATACCCAAACATAAACTAGAAAATATGAGAAGTGGGCAAAATAAATCAGCTGCTTTAAAAGGCAAAAAGTATAAAAGGAGTAAACATTCAAAAACTAATAGAATCAAGACAAGTGTGTGTTCATGCACATGCATGCATTCATGTTTCTTCAATAGGGACTCTTGTTTTAAGGCAGAAGAAGAAATAAGTATTGAAGTAGGGTCAAGAGGTCTACAGATATATCTGGGACAGAGAGGAAAGGAGAGCGATCTAGTCTGTGGATGTGGGTGTACCTTTTGTATCACTGTATCACTGTCTTCCCCGTTCATCATCGATTTGCTCGAGCGGGCACCAGTAACATCTCCATATGACCTGTCTCATGCAAGTAGAGCCCAAGGGCACCTGCTTGCTCCAGGAACATAAAGAGCCTCAAATCATTCCATCAGGTCATGGGAATGAGGTCTATAATTGTTACAGGTATTTGGTATATCAAATACAACACGGGTAGCTTGCCAGGCTCTGCCGTGTGGGTAGCATACACTTGTAGTCATCTCAAAATCCAGCGTTTATTGATGAACCGGGAAGCCGCTTAGAGCCGAGCAGGCTGGGCTGTGATAGGCTGGTCTGCAGGGTGGAGTTCTGATGAGAGGGAAGTCCGGATGTGGAAAATGGAGGCCCTCATGGAGTCGGGGGTCGTCTGGCTTGTTGTGAGGCTCTGGGCGGATTAAAAAAGACTGCTGCAGGGTGCATCTCAATGAGCCGGGCTGTGATGGGTTGAGTGCTGACGAGGGGGAAGTCCAGATGTGAAAAATGGAGGCCCCTCATGGAGTGGCGGGTCGTCACTCCTTTTGTAAACAGATGATTGCAACTGGTTCTTAAATAACAAGCTCGTTGGATGGACAGGCACAGGTGATACTTCTGAATAGAGTCTCTTGAGGATTTCCCTGAACACAGGGAAGTATTTTTCTGCTTGGTATAGCAACAGTCCATCCCAAATACAGCCCAGCTCCCGGCGCGCCCTGCAGCTGCATGGTTCATCAATAAATGCTGTATTTAGAGGTGACTACAAGAGTATGCCACCCGCGACGCAAGCCTGGAAAGCTGCCTGTATTGTATTTGATATGCCAAATACCAGTAACAATTATGTTGTCATTCCTATGACCTAATATAATGGTTTGAGACTCTTTATGTTCCTGGGTGAGCAGATGCCCTTGGGCTCTACTAGCATGAGACAGGACATATGGAGATGATACTGGAGCCCGCTCAAGCAAATTGATGATGAACGGGAAGATAGTGATAGTGATTATGATAACAATATCCAAGGTCAGGCGAAATATGGATCAGGAGGTCTTGTCAAAGGTGGAAATTATCACACATGTGTGGGAGTCAGAGGCTGGGTGAGACAGAGAATGGAACAGTGTGCTAGCAATTGTCGAAAGTGCTACTATCAACCTAGAACTGAGCATTAAATACAGGCAAAAGATATACATGAAAACCTCTTAATTATGTATTGTAATCCACAATGTGTAAGGGAAGGAAGAGAGAAAGAGAGAGAAAGAGATAAAGAACCTGCCATAGAGGCAGGCTAGGGGGGGGGGGGGGAGGAATTGGGGACATTGGTGGTGGGAAACGGGCACTGGTGGAGGGATGGGGGCTGGAACACTGTATGACCGAAACCCAAATATGAATATCTTATGAACATCTTTGTAATTGTATATCTCACGGTGGTATAATAAAATATAAAAAAAGAATTATAGGCTACCAAGGCCTTTGCTTTGTTTCTTCAATCCAGTTGTGCCTGAGGCCATTTCTGTTGTTGCTCTGTTATCTGAATTAACAAATTCTCTTAGTTTGAGGATTTGAATTACTCTACCACACCTGATCTTTAAAGTTGTGATTCCTCCAAGCCTTGCTCTGCATGTGGTTCCCCAATGCAAGTGTGGTGTGTCTCTATTTATTTAATCTTCTCATGCCTCAGGTCATTCAGCGATGTTCTGTGTGTAACAGACCCTCCTGTTGTCACTGCTCATGCACCACTCTCCTTGTCATTTATTCATGAAACCACATGAAGTGGTTTGGTATTGAGGGTTTAGCATGTTTTCTGCACCAAACTTCCTCAGGGCCATTTTTTGCAATAAAATACATTTCTCAGGATTAATTTTAATTCTGGGCACACAGCTAATAAGTAAATATCAATATCACAGAAGAAATATTTCCAACTACGGAATTCACTTCCTCCTCTGAGCAACAATCACACTCATGTTGATTAAGACTTGGGTGGATGATGAACATTTGAATAAAGGGCAAAAGAGACAGAGTTTGGCACAATTTTTCTAAACTAAAATTGTGTTTGTGGAGCTCCAGTGGAGCATGCATTCATTGTTGTAGATACAAGATGACTGAGTTGGGAGAAGCGAGGAAGGGGAGACAAGAGGATCTACAGCATGAAGCTTCCCTAGATCAACCTGTGGCTTCTTCTGGGTTTGTCCAGGAAAAGCCAAAGCTTCCTGGTTCAGGATTATTTATTGGCTTAAACTTTCTTGTTGAAGGAGAGAGATTTTTGATGCATTTCATCACTTGATCACTTGATCACTTGACATCCCGTTATTCGTCGATTTGCTCGAGCGGGTGCCAGTAATATTTCCATTTGACCCTATCATGTGCCAGTATAGCCCAATGACATCTGGCTGCCTCAGGAATACAAAGAGCCTCAAACTGTCCGCTCAGGGTCTTGACGAAGAAGTCTGACCATCTTGTAGGTGGCGGCCACATGATCTTTTTACATCCCTTGGGATCCAGTCGGTAACAGCTCTAGTCCAGTGGTCGTCTCCAAATCACATTACATGTCCAGCCCATCTAATTTTTGATGTCTTGGCAAACGAGACAGCATCCCTGACTCTGGAACAGCGATGGAGGTCGGAGCTCTGGATTCCTTCTTTCACTTGAGTGAGGCGTGATATTCCAAGCATAGCTCTTTTGATTCCTCTTTGGGAGACCCGAATAGCATTCTCATCAGAGCATTAAAAAGAAGCCAACAAACTGATACAGATGAAACTTTCTCTGCTGATCCCCAAAAGCAAATATTTTAGAAAAGCACAGGAAGCGGATGAACTATTCCCACTCAGGAAGTCCTACTGGTGGCCTCCCAGCCTTGAATGCAGGGAGAAGGGAAGCCTGAGCAGAAACATGGTCGGAGCAGCCTCCCCACTGCAGAGCTAGGTGGGTGGTCAGTGGGCACTTGCATCAGTTCTAGAAAGGGGAGTCTAGACTTACACTCTTGGTTGGAGAATAAGAGACACGTGAAGAGGTGAGCTAAGAACCAACTGGGTCAACCTTTGAGTTTCAGATTGGGTACAGAGAGTGCAGCAGATCCTGAGTAACAAAATGGAAAGAATTTATATTCAGGCTAATTACAGGGATGTTACTAGGGAAAACCAGGGAAGGCAGGATGAATCCAGAGAGGAACGAATATCTGAAGCTCTACCATTCCTAAGAATGGTTCCATTCTTAGGAATAGTTAAGAATAGCTCTACCATTCCAAAGAAACTTAGTCTCAGATCCAGGTACTGGAAGCTCAGCTAGGGAGCAGGGGTTGTATAAGAGGCTGCCAAGCAGGGGCCTGAAAGACAGCACAGGGGTAGGGCCCTTGCTTTGCATGCAGCTGACCCAGGTTCAATCTCCATCATGCTATTTGGTCCCCCAAACATCATAAGGAGTGATTCCTGTGTGCAGAGCCAGGAGGTAGTAACCCCTGAGCATTCCTGGGTGTGACTCACCCCCAAAAAACAAAACAAATCATAAACAAGAGGCTGCCAAGTAGAGTTAAAACTGTGAGGAAAATATCCACTGCTTGTGCGGTAGATGAGGACAGAGCCTGGACAGAGCCTTGGGGCTAACCAGATCTAGGGAGGAAAGTTACCACTACTGTAAGAACAAAGGTTCAGAGCTGCTGGAAGGCCCAGTGGTAGGAGAGGGAGCCAGGAGCTTTGTCATCAGCAGACTAGAAGGTTGGAAGACGGCAAACTCACCTCCTCCAAGCAACCACTTTGCCTGTTCCAGTTACAGAACCAGAGAGGGTGGTTGTGGGCTGGTGGGTGTAAGACTCATCAATGAATCCCTTCATTGGCTGGCTTGCCAGCTTAGCTATAAATCTAAACAAGAGGTTTCTGAGTGAGGGTTTAACTCTCCTTATCTAAGCCTGTGTGACTAAGATTAGGACAACCATCCCTACTCAGAAGAGGTTACTGGCTTTTTAATTTTCAATTTAGCTCTCAATTTGTTTTGTTTTGTTTTTTGGACTACACCCAAAACAGCATTGCTGGCTGCTGGGGGTGAGGGGCTTGGGTGGTGCCTGGTAAAAGCCAGGCTCCTGCTTGAAAAGCTTGTATTCAACCTGTTGGGCTTTCTTTCTCTCGACTCTCGGTTCTCAAAGTCTTTAAAGCCAGTTTCACTACCAAAGGTGTAACTACCACAGTCCACAACTCGTCTAGAAAGTGTTTGGACAAGGCAGGCTGGTGCATTACCTGGTTCTCTGGTCCTTCTACCCACCCAGGCCTCCAGTTGACTCAACTTCATGGAAAGCAGGTGGGCCCAGCCATGGAGGAAACATTTTGTGGAAACAGTTTGTGGAAAAGTTTGTGGAAAACAGTTTGTGGAAAGTTGCCCCCCCTAGGAAGCTGTCAAACAGGGAATAGGTCTAAAAGTTTTCGCCAGCTATCTCCCAGCCATGGTGATAGTGCTCTAGGGAATGGAGGTTCCCACTTCCAACAAACACAAAGTAGTAAATATAAAGATGACTTGTGTCAAATCAGAAAAGATATCTACACT
>JAJIBD010003685.1:0-231195 GCA_021461705.1 Cryptotis parvus
AACCTCAAAGGCAGAGCAAGTCCAGCCGCTGCAAGAAATCCATTAGGAGCAGTTTAAGAACTTACTCAGTTCTGGGGCCGGAGAGCTCAGGTGGGAAAGACACTTGCCTTGCACTTGCCCAACCTGGTTGGATACTCAGCATCCCATTATGGTCCCCTGAGCCTGCCAGGTGTGATCTCTGAGTGCAGAACCAGGAGTAACCCCTGTGTATCACTGGGTGAACACACACACACACACACACACACACACACACACACACTCTTACTCAGGTCCTCTCTAAGGATGGGAGAAGCGATCAGCACTGTTCAGCTCAAAGGAGCAGTATTTTTTTTATAGGTCCCATGGGGTGGTCTATGGGCTAAACCTGCCCAGGAGTCATGTCCTGCTTGAACTTTCAGATTTAAAAATCTTTCAACTGTCTGGCAAGGCATGCAAAGGGTTCTAATGGGGCTCTTACAGGCAGACTAGACCCAGATTGATTTTGCATGACACATACTCAAAACTTATATAATGTATATAATGTTATACTCTACAATTGTTATATATACAACGTAGTATGTTATACTACAATGTTATAATATAATTTATATGTTATACTACAATTTATATAATGTTATGCTATCAATTTAAAAAAGAAAAGAATTTGTGAGATCGCTGAAAACAATCAAAGTAAAACTAAGGTCCTCCAGATTATCCCATGGCAGAGAGTAGTTGCCACCTTTCAAGGGGTCTCTGCTCTTTAGTACATTTCCCCCGGACACCAGGGTCTCCCCAACAGTGAGAGTGACTCACTCATTTACACACCCTGAGCGTTCCTGCAGGCTTTGCACCTCTGGCACAGTGATAGAGGGAATAAATAAACAAATTAACGCGTGTCTACAGGATGATGATGCGTCAGAACCCAGAGAGAGGTCATGGTATAGAACTGCATGCAGGCAAACAGACTTCACATCTTTGTGTCTGACTTTATTATTGCATTTAATAAAACCCGAAATAAAAACCAAAAAATCTGAAAAGGAAAAAAACCAGCTACTAGTAATAAAATGCCATTTTCATCTCTAAGAAAAACAAGAGGCTCATAAGCCATTTCTTTATCGTGACAAATGCTTTCTTCTCCTAAAGCGCTGGGAGAAATGGTTCCATAAAACAGCTACACAGATGCTAACGAGAGTCAGTATCATCGCCCAGGGCAAAGTGAACAATAAAAAATGCAATTATTAAGGAGTATAATTAAAGTTAAAATCGATATTGTACTCTATTCATTTGCAGAGGCAAATACGTTTGGTCATCTTTCTCTGAATTAAAAAAATTTTTATTTTATCACCCAACGCTGTGGTCTCAGAATGACTATTTATCATCATTCCTTCTACCCATTACTGAACACTGGAGATTTGTTGTTGTCTGGCCACATCCAGGATTGCTCAGGGCTTACTTTTTTAGCTCCTGGGTTCCGGGATGACTCCTGGCAGTGCTCAGCGCACCATATGTGGTGCCAAAATGGACTGACCCGAGTCAGCTGCATATAAGGCAAACACCCTAATTGTTGTATTTCTCTCTGCCCCAAGCCTGGGAGTTTTTAAGCTTCCCTTTCTTGCCAGTCTCACTGATGATACTGCAGGAAGATAAATTCTGGAGTCCAGTTTGTGCGCACTGAATTACATTATGGAATGTGACTTCTCACATTGCTCTGGGTAGCTGTGCCATGCCCCCACCCTCAAGATATACTGGAGTCCTAACCCCTGACTCTCAGAAGGAGTCATTCAGAGGGAGTGCCCCACACACATACTAAGATATACTGCTGCATCACAACGGAGAAAGATGGATCCCTAAGCTAAGGCAGTACGTCCTCCTAAGGGGACATTTGGATGTAAGCTTGAACAGAAGCAAGGCGTCAGAGATACAGACGGACATCTGGGGTCTTGGGGGGAGGGAAGACCCTGTTATACTCAGGGGCCACTCCTGGGTCTGTGCTCAGTAAATACTCCTAGTGGTGCTGGAGACATTTAGGATGTGGGGATCGAACCAAGGTCACCACATGCGAGCTAACGCTCCATCCTCTGCACTATCTCGCTGGCCTCTGAAGCAGAGAGATGGAAGCAGAGATCAGAGTGACGCCACCACAAGCCAAGGAACATAGGAGCTACCAGAAACCAAGAGAGGCAGAAAAGAGTCCCTGAGAGGTCAGAATGGTGGGGTCTGGCCAACATTTTGTCTGCCGTTTAGGTCGCCTAATCTTTAGTGTTCTGTGATGAGAGCCATAATCAATGACTCTCAGAATGATCTCACCTGACTCATTCATTTCTCTTCACCAGAAACTGGGATAGAACACAGATGTTCTGCTGGGAGAGGGTGCCAGCACCCAGGAACGACAACTACATGCCACCCCTGTCTCAGACTGGAGAATCTTCTTTCTCAGAGGTTCACTTAAGTCACTGAAGGCCTCTTCCTGTCCTGTCTGGAAGTTCAAACAAAACATTATACAGAATCCTTGCCTGGTGGCCGGGTCAAACTGAGGCTCTGTGTGGGGAACAAGACTAGGTGGGTGGAGTGGGGCACTGCCTTGGGTGGGAGCAGGGGGAAATGTCTGCACTGAGATATGCTGAAAGGCAAGTGACAAGGAACATTCCTTAGTGGCACTCAGTGAGATTTCTGGAATAACAGGATTAGTAAGGAAAGGGCACCCAGGCTTGGGATTTATCGGCACCAAATTAGAGACAGAACCAGGAATGAGGTACACTTTCTCCGAGGACCACTAACCTAAGTTAGAGAGAAGAACTGTGATTGTTGGAGATTATCCACAGCAGGGAACAAGTGGACAGAGATATGATTCAAGAAGTAGAACAGGAAGGGGAAGCTCATAAGAGGCAAGGTAAATGATTGATCTTCCCAGAGAGGCAGAAGCTGGATGATGGGAAATAGACTTCCCTAGAGGAAGTACGATTTAGTGGGTCTGAGAGTCGAGTATGAATTCCTGTTGCACTGTATTACACCCTAACATCTGCAACTGTACATTTCCAAACCACACGGGCGCATACGCACACTTCAATGCCTTGGACCCAAACCATTTTTGTCACTGAGATCGAGTAAATGAAGGTGTGATATTTGTACACACAAACAAAAATAAATACAACATGTGCTTTGCTTTCTCTCGCAGTTTCTCTTAAATATTTCATTTTCTAGAACCTAAAACAGGTTTATTCCTAGGGGGTTCTATTTTAGAATGTGTTTACACTTCAATATGCTAAGCTTGTTAAACATGAACGGCACTAAGTAATTAGGAGCTTTAGAATCATTCTATCAATGCTTTGTTTCTGTAAGAGTCTGGATGGTGTCAGCTTTAAATCACCTTCTCTGCGCTTCACTGCCTTCTCCACCATTTATAACTAGGGAGTTTCTGAAATTTGAGTCTGTCTCCACATCTCTAAGTCTGGCTGAACGATATTTACCTGCTAGAGTCATTGGAAGATACAGATCATACATGGAAAGTTCCCAGCTAAAGTTCCTTTTTTAAATTTATGGCTGTGTCAGCAGGTGGCAGACAGGAGACAGGCTCTGCCCTGGGTCCTGGATGGTTGATGGTCTGACCATCAACCATCCAAAAAGATTGGGCCCCCTGGGATGAGCCCAGAGCCACGGCAGAGCCTGGCAAGCTACCCAGAGTGTCTTCGATACACCAAAAACAGTAACACAATGGAACTCATTCCAAATGAATGGAGATGTTACTGACGCCTGCTCTAGCAAATCGATGAACAACAGGAAGACAAATGATAACTTTATAAGTACAGGGGTTTCTCTAAATAGCAACATGAATATCTGAGGTCAGGTGGATCAAAATTAGGGATATCATTTGGAATCAAAATTTTTTGAATTTTTTTATTTCTGTAATCAAAATTCCTAATTTTGATTTAAAAAATCCCATTTGGGGATTCTGAAATTAGGGATAAAGCATAGAAAACAGTCAAGCCGTGTCTGTAAGGACTTTGCCTCTTGTACGTGGCAATCCAAGAACTTAAGATTAAAACCGAATGAGCCAGTTTTAGACTTTTTTGGAAATGGTTTCAAGAATCACCCCCAAGTGATCAGACCAGAGCAGCAGCTCGAGCTGGAATTATCATAAAAATACAAACATCTGTTTTAACAACAGCTAACTTAACTTAGTGACAGCATCTCAGGGGTAAATCAACAGAAAATGCGCTTTTTTTTTTATCATTTTGAAATGTGGTATTTTGCTTGGTTTTGTTTATATTCTGACATCGGGGACTGATGCCCAGGCCTTAGATATGTGAAGCGTCAACTCCCACTGAGGCACATTCCCGGCTGCATTCCTGAAGTACAGGAAGACTAGAAGAATAACGAGAAGTAGCTTCTGGGGGCAGGAGCCACAGTGCAGCCAGTGGGGCACTTGCCTTGCACGTGTTCAACCTGGGTTTCGTTCCCTACCACAGAGGGTCTCTTGAGCCCCGGCAAGAACAATCTCTCAGTGCAGAGCGGACGTAACTCCTGAGCACTGTCAGGTATGGCTCAGAACAAAACCAAAGGAGCTTCTGCGTTACCCACAGCTTCTGAGGGGGGAAGAGGAGGAGAAAAAACAAAAAGTGGTTTCGACTTTCCAAGTTGAACTACTTTTCCCAAATTACAGCAGCGTCTCACAGTTCCTACACGGAGCACCCTGACTTCAAGATCTATTGGCAAATGAGAACAGAAACTGGAGCCCACAACCAACGGCACGGATTGGTCACTACACCCCTCCCAGGCACGCTGACCACACAGGAGAGGCTGGGAAAAGGAGTCCAGTGGTAGTGCTGGCCTCAACAGCCAGACACCCGCCCCTAGGGCAGAACTACTACTGCTTTCCTGGTGCCTGGGCCCTCCTATTCAATATCCTGCATAGTGACTGTTCAGAAGTCTTCCAGGCTTCGGGACCATCCATGATCCTGTCCCCAGTCCCAATTGGGTGGAGACAGTAGTAGACTGGAGCAGAAAACAAATAACCAATAAACACACGAAACATTAATCAATAGACTAGCACACGGAGGAATGAGGGAGAACAGTAAAGCAAGGACAGGAAGGGGAACTCACAATTTGCAATAAAGATTGACAGAAAGGGTCTCCAGGAAGTTGGCCTTTTTAAGAATGAGAGCAATGAGGCTGCTAAGCTCATCAAGGCGCCAGAGATAGGAGTGTCCCGTACGGCAACGGTCAAAGCTAAAGTCGTTTTCTGGCATTCTGCTGGTATATACATTCAAGCACAATAAGGTAAGTATGGGGAGTGGACTGGATAAGGGCCAGTAGGACAGTAGGCTGGGGAAGTGAGGGCAGGAACCACAAAAAGATTGGTCTTTCCTGGCAATGAGACAGGAAGTTACTGGAAGGCCTTGAAGAGAGGAGTGACGTCATCTGACTTAGGTGCTAAGAGAATCAGAGTGTCTTTGAACCAAGTTTTATATAAATATTACGTAAGGTCTAAGCCACTTCCTCTGATATTCCAGAAGGGTGGTTTTAGGGTGTTTGTTTTTTTATTTTTGCCAAAATTAGAATATGAGTTTAAAAGGTGCTCTCTCTTTTTTTTTAAACTGCTGAAATTTAATGGTTTATATAAATAAATACTTGACACTTGAAGGTAAATGCTAACACCTTTTGTCTCAACGAGAATAAAAACAAATTCATGTGCCCCTTCCTGCGTGTCTCCATGTCTATACCACTCCCAAGTCACTGCTCTCCGTGACAAACGGCCCTGGAAAAACAATCATGGACATCTCCACGGTGAGGAAAAGCGCTTTATGGATCAGAAAGGCAGAAATGAGGTAAATTTAGTCCAGTTGCTCATGAAGCAATTTGCATTTTGTCATGTTAACCTAATGTGCAGAACACACTGTTCCGGAATGTAACTGGCGGTCTGGAAAGCATTTAAGCAACTCCATTGTTCATGATAATACTGCAAATGAAACACAATTTCATAAGCTGGCATGCACAGCACCACACCTACAGCGCTCTGTAAGGCAACAGTTGGAACTAGAACACACACACAAGAACTCTTGTTTTCTGAACCATATTGTATGGAAGTATTCATACATACACAACTCTCTCAGCAGAGAACTCAGCGGTCTCTTTCCCAAACTCCTCCCAGTTTACTCCTATACACCATTACTCACACCAAAACAAAAAGGGATATCTCGGACTCAAAGGGACCGTCTTTATAGTGATCCATCAACAGAGATTCCTTTGGCAGCTCTGCATTAAGAAACAGTGTTTGCAGAAAACACTTGTAATAATAACAAAATGCTGTCTGCCTCACACTTGATTTCTTTTGATGTCAGGACTAATTTGCATCACTGGGTATTGTCATACCGGCAGTAACAGACTTGGAGCACATTCACAGACAGACTCTGCAAGAGTTAGGAGTATCTTGCACGTCCTCAAGAGAATCAATGGATCTCCTCTGATTCCGATCCTTTATTACTGAGGGAAGAAACTAATGGGTGCAAGCATACTTGAGGTCAGTTAGCCTCAGGAAACAGGCATTATTGGATCAATTTTATATCAGAGGAAACTGAAGTCAAGAAGTGAAATAAATACCTTGTCTCCAGTGGTAAGCCTCTTCCGTGGACCATCCCGAGCCCCCTTCAAGGCCCTGATCTGTCTGACTATCAAAGCCCTCGACCTCTCTCTGAAGTAGACTAGCTCCCCAAGTAATTGTCTCTATAGATACGTTAAATTAAATAAAAACAACTTCATTATGACCATCAGCACATTTCTTCATCTTTGCTATGATTTTTTGAGTGCCTGTCTTATTTTCTAGGCTCATGGTTGGAATGTACAACACAACCACCTTGCACCACTGAAAATGGAGACATGGTAGTGAGCACTGTGAGATGTGCATCAGTCCCCTCACTGGGGAGGGAGCAAAGTCAAAGAAGTGATACACTCCCAAGGTTGGAAAAAGGCTGAGCAGTTGTTGATTTTTCATTAATTTATTTCTTCAAAGTTATGATCTTTTTTACTGGGTTGCTACATATGAGTCAGGCAATCTGAGTTATGTTTCACTTAAGAACTTAACCTTCCCCTCGAGGTATTGCAGGTGTCTGGCTGCGTTGGCAGGTGGCAGACAGGAGATAGGCTTGTCTACACCCAGGGCTCTGCCCAGTGGGCCCCTGGTTGGTTGATGGTCTGACAGAGAAAACGACTGGGCCCCTGGGATGAACCCAGGGCCACGACAGAGCCTGGGAAGCTACCTGTGGTGTATTCAATATGCCAAAAACAGTAACAATAATGGACCTCATTCCCAACGAATGGAGATGTTACTGCTGCCCGCTCGAGCAAAACCGCTGATCAACAGGAACACAAGTGAAGAACTTATCACTTCGGCATGGACTTATACTCAATTTTTGGCAAAGTTATTCAAATTAATCTCTTATAAATGTTCAATAACCAATCCCAAACACAACACAATTGCAACTACAGACAACAATTATTTCAAATTTTTCCTACCTCTGCTTGAGCCTGTCCTAAACAGATACTCAGTAATCAAGTTTGTATTATTTGTTATACACTATGCAGTCTGCAGATAAGATGGTAGAGAAATACTTTCATAGAAGAAGCTTAACAAGGATTGTTCCAATCTCCCAGTGGAACAATCGGGTCATAGAGCCCTTTGCATAAGAAATTACTGATATGATATGTTGTTACAGAGTAGGCATGTGGCTACCCATTTTGTAAGCAGTTATTTAGACTCTCTAAGGAGCCCTGCTGTGCCTCGGGTCTTATCACAATTTTTGGAGTTGGATAATTTAAAATACAAAGTGTCACCTGCAAGTACTCTGAAAGCTTATACTTCTAAAAGTTAACACAACTTGGGCAATATATCCCTGGTTCTCCGCTTGAAAATGGTTCCAGTAGACACTTCCGAGAATGACTTCAAGCTCCCCCTCACTTGCACAGTGCTCGGGAGCCACAGGCCTGGGTTCATGCTTGCCTACAAAAGTGAAACCACTCTTAACTCGTCCGCCATAGAGAGAAACCCTCAAAACTGGTTGTTTCTGATGAATTCTGTGAGGGAGGGGATCAGAAAGGCTGAGGAAACACTTCGCCCTACTGGGTTGGGAGTATTTCCCTCACGTTTTGCTCACCAGTTTAAGGAATGGAAGTATTAAGACACTTGACAAACATTAATGTTAGTTAAAAGCTACTATTCAGTCTCCTGGAAGGGCAGATATAGATTAATGAAATGATGCAACTAAAAAGAACCTACCAAAAATGACCCACTTCTATATTTTAAAGTTGTTTTCATTTTTCATTTTTTTTAACCAATTCTGTTTTAGATCTCCAAACTATAACAAAAGCTTCACTGTAGACATTGATATTTCCTTCTAGACCTGCAAATTATCTGTGCTGCTTTAAGCTTCTAGGAGCGATAGCCCAGCGGGTAGGGCATTTGCCTTGCACGCAGCCAGCCTATGCTGGCCCGGTTTGATCCCCAGCATCCTATATGGTCCCCTTAGCACCGCCAGGAGTAATTCCTGAGTGCAGAGCCAGGAGTAACCCCGAGCGTTGCGGGTGTGATCCAAAAAAAAAATAAATAAATAAATAAAATAAAATAAATTATCGCTCATTATATTAGCAAGAGAAAACAAATAAACTATTGCAGAAAGCTCTATACTGCTTTATATGTTAAATAGGTGCATTGATGATGGTCATATAAATAATACATACAGACCTGGCTTTCTGACTAAATTCAAAATAAATACTGCCATAAGCATATTAGGTATAATTTATTCACCTATTAATTTACAGCAAATTTTTTCATGATTTATCATCTACCATTTATAAAAAGGAATAGAGGTAGTTTTGAGGTAAATAGCATATCTAAGGTTTCACAGTCTAATCTGTTAAAGATTTTGTTGGACTATAAATATACCATCTGTGTTTTTGTACATATTTTCTCATTAAAATGTATCTAAGGATATAATTTAAGTCATATTTCAATTTTGACTTATATATTATAAGACTTTCTTTTTTTATTTTAACTTTTTTATTTTAAGATTAACTTTTCCCCTCAAACATGTCCGGTTCTTTAAATTCAAGAATAGGGTTGGATGCTATTTTATAAATGCATAGCACTTTTGATTTTCCAAAGCATATGTCAAGAATACAGATCAAATTTTATTTTTTTAATCTTCTACTACTTGGCAATCTGATTTACATAAAGCTCTGCAGAGATATAAATGTTAAGCAATTCTCTCTTTTTATTTTTTTAAAGCCATCCATCTTATCACCACTGAGAAAGTTTCATGACTATGTCCTAGGTGGTCTGAGTTTCATAGAATCCATAATGTTAGGGTGAAATAAACCTCAAAGAAATATGTGCTGAGTCACCCACATTTGTTTCCAATGAGCTCTTTCATTATAATCCTCCATGTCTTCAAGACCAAACCCTACTCAAGCCAGTTTATGACTCAAGGCCAGCGCTTAAGACATGTTTGAGACTTTAAGCTGGAAGTCACATGCGTCTCCTACAAATGCCACAGAAATGTTCTCTCAACTTCTCCTTGCAGTTTCTTTCTGCCTTTCTTTTGTAGTTAGAAAAAAACTAAGTTTCTTTCTGCCCTTTTTTTAGTAGGCAGATACAGATGTGCTATTTCCCTTGTGGACAGGGAGGCTCTCTAAGGTATGGTCTTCAGTCCTGTTTATTTTGTCTGTGGCATATTTGGGGTTCACTTGGAAATCTGCTTAATAGTCTCTGCTGGCCACGCCAAAGTGTCGACTAAGATGGAGGGGCCTATTAGGTGGTAGTTTAGCAAGTCCTAGTATGAAAGAGCAGAAGACGCCTCCAAGAGGTGAATCAGAGTTACTGGCACACAAAAGGGACCTTTCAATTTCTTCACCTTTATATAACCCCCAGAAGCTCAAACGTTAATAAAATATTTATCTTTAGTTGTCACAAGCCAGACTTTGATTTAAAACTTTTGGATCCAGGAATGTCGAGCCGCCCAAAAATATACCGTCATGGAGTTTTAATTTAAACCTGGATCTAAGAAACATTTTAAATATGTCTGTTTTTTTTTTTTTTGGGATTACATGATCCAAAAAATCTCTCAGTAATCACCACAAACAGGAAAACAAAATAAAAAAGCAATTACTACAACGCACACATCTTCAAAGCACAGCCTCCCAGAGGAAAGGCCCCACAAGGCACTCCTGTGGCCCATAAAAACGCGTCCATCTTACCTTGAGAGAATCAAAGCAGGCGATGACTCTTCCATTTTCAACCTGGCAACTTTTGGGGGGGGTGAGCAAACTTGCATTCCTTCGTCGGAGCGAGAGCACGTCCCCCGCTGGAACTGTCTGCAGACTTCCAGCGTCAGCCATTTTGTATCTCTCACTGGGGCGACGTTCAAGGCCATGGTGACGACGACTTTGGATTCTGTTTAGTCTGTTCGACGATGCAGTCGATCCAAGTTCCAATGATGCCAAACGACTGCTGTGGGAAAGCCCACAGGTAAGTCGGAAGGTTAGTGAGACAGTTGCCGAGTAAAGTCCAACCAGGGAAACAAGAGCAAGGAGAGGATTTATCAGCAATCACTCGTCCATCAACAGGCCCCACTCGAAGACCATGGGCCGCAATAAAAACACGCTCAGGGTCATCTCTAGCTGTAAACGTCCGAGTCTCTTGACTGTTTTGCTGACACAACTGTTTTTAATAAAGTGACTCCAACACCATGGCACTCCTGGGGAGAAAGTTGAACTCACAGCATTCAAGGCTGCTGGGAAATAAACCACTTAGACTCCAACACAAAGGCGGGCTTTCCCCCCTTCCGCCTCTTGAAATTCTGAAGTCAAGCAGTTGGCAGTCAGACCATTGAGGTATCTTTATCCACTTGTAAGGTCAGGGTAACACGTAATGGACAAGAAAACTAGATTTGAATCCGACACACACTCCCGGCTGCAGTTTCCCGGCAACGGTGACTTCACACAGGCACTTTGAAATTATGAACCTACAAAACACAAATAAAAAACATCAACTCACACCCGAATCCCATGGTGCCTGCTCGTGAGCAAATGCTTTAACTCTGATCTCTGCGCAAGTGCGGTTCTGGGCTGTGAGTTTAGAGGCTAGAGGGAGAAAGTTGGAAACAGGACTGCAGAAACAGTCTAGGCAAGAATCCAGAAGTTAGGAATGACTCAAACAGATGAGTGTGGCAGACACAATAATTAGGCATTCTGAAACAATTCAATCTAATGCGCTTCATCGCCAAAACACTGTATTAGACCTCTGCCTTCCAATTAATTTCACATTTGGGGCATTGATTTTCTTGTTAGAAAAGTTATGAACTATTATTTGGGACGTGTCTCTCACTATAACAAAGATGCAGTTGGAAGAAGTGTGGAATCCTTGTTTTCCATCAGTCTTTGCCAGTTTACAGAGACCTGAGCTAACACATGAAGGCTGAAGGCGCGCCCGCTTTCTCTCAGACGCTTTCTGTAACTGGTGTTTCTGGCTTAGCCATAACATGATGTCATCATGCTGTAAATACTAGAAGGATTAGGCTTATTCTTTTTACTTTTCCTTTCTGAATCCCTAGTTCTTTACTGTCTGATATCAACCAGGCTCTCAAAAATACTTGCCGACTGATTTTCCTGATTTGACTCACTGACTCAATGAATAAAGGCCAATCTGTCATAGTCTGTGATGCTTTAGTCTTCCACTGAGTCACAACCTTAAAAGCCTTTATTCTTTGGATCGCTGAAGTTGAATCTACAACATACCCATTTTCAGTCAAGCCAGATTTCTAAAATCACATTTAATTCCTTTGGATACTTTCAAGGATTGCAAAATTATGAAAACATTAAAAAGGTAAAGAGGGTGTGGCACTGGGAAACATTCTACACGAAGCCCTTCTAGTAACAGTATTAGAAACCATTACGCATAAAATTAAAATAAAAACTGCCTATCACAGAAGCAGGCTGGGAAGCTGGAGTGAAACTGGGTTCATTAGTAGAGGGAAGCTGACTCTAGTGATAGGAATGGAACGGGGACATTTTATGCTGGAAACTCAATTATGAAAACTTTGCAAATCACATCATTTCCTTTTAAAAAAAATTGCTTCATGCAACGACACTGGACCACGCAGTGTACGTCAGGAGTGCCAGAAGTCGAGCATTTTCAGAAGCTGCATGTCGCAAGCTACCTGTGATACCTGTTCCTTCTGTCTTGAAAACTTTTATAACTAAGCACTTATTGAACACCGGATTCAGATGACTTTAAATTAGCAGGTATCAATTATGCTCAGAGAGCAATAATTCTTGAGTGCCTCACAAACATTCCCTGAAAAAAAAAACTGGAGTACAATCAATTAGGTTGAGTTTAATTCCAGGCAAACCAAGCTGAAGAGGCTGCCCTGCCTGCAGGGTTCTTGAGGGGGTGGGGGTGGGGGGCAAGAACCGTTTCCAGCCGGGAGAGAAGCAATGCCTCTCAAGCTGATTAGCTTCTGTGCTGGTCTAGCAGGACAGCCCTTGAGATTAGTGGACATGGCCACTTCATTCCAATACTTGAACTCCTAAGCAGAAATGTTTGAATGGATTCTAATTACGTGTGCATTTAAGGGAGCCGGCAACCTGGAAAGTTCTGTCACATTCCTAACACACGTTGTAAAAGACTGGAGGGGACAGGCGGGCTCCTGCTTGTCGGCTTGGCAGCCTTGTGTTCCCAGCAGCTCCCATCGACGAGCTCAGGTTAGGGAGTTTAAGAAGATGAGTCTAATAATCAAACTGACTCTGGGTCGGTCGGGTTTCAGACCAGCCTGGACTTGCACCCTCATTACTTCCACCCCCACCTGTAACCCCTTTGGAGAACAAAGAGGGAAGTGAAGGACAGGAAGCATTTCTGCCTCCGTATTCAGGCGGCGCAGAGGCCTTAATAACAGGGTGATTACGAATGATGGATACAGCACCGCGAGCTCTTATTTGCACAGCGGTTTAGAGAATCCCCGAGACCTCCTCAGACCCCGACCGGGGGTCTGAGGAGGCCACTAGATATCAGAGAGGCAGGGGACAGTCCTCAAACTCCACGGGGTCTTTGCCAAGGCATTATGTGTAGGGACAGAAACCGGCCAGTGTATTTATGCACGGACTGCTTATAATAAATAATTAATTGCTCAAGGATTTCTGAAAACCACCCAGAAACGATGCAGTCTAGTGAATGAGGTACGGTTCTGCTTAGACTTTTAGATATTTTTCCTCTTCTGAGACAAACTGACTCCCACTTCTAGTTACTATGAAAATCCAACTATAATTTGATGGTGTAATGCTATCTAGGTGAACATACATTTCACTGATTTTTTTTTTTTGGGGGAACCACACTGGGTCATTTTCAGAGCTTACTTCTGACTCCCCACTCACTCCTGGTGGTCTTCAAGAGATCATATGAAGTGCTAGGGAGCAAATCAGGTCACTGCATGCAAGGCAAGTGACTTAACCTTGTGCTAGCTCGTGCCTGAGAACATACTTTTATTTATTTTGATTCTTGGGCCACACCTGGCAATGCTCAGGGGTTATTCCCGGCTCTGCACTCTAGAATCACTATTGGTTGTACTCAGGGGACCATATGAGTTGCCAGGGATCAAACTTGGGTCAGCCACGTGCAAGGCAAGTAACCTACCCACCATGCTATCTCTCTGGCCCTAAGAAGGACATACTTTTAAATGCAGAGAAACCAGGGACGGAGGAGATAAGAACAGCAGGTACAGCACTTTTCTTGCACACAGCCTATCTGTTTGGCCCCTGGCACCCCAAGGTCCCCCAAGCCCTACAAGGAGTAAATCCCGAGTTCTGGATGTGGCCACCAATCCCCAAAAACAAAAAACAAAAACTTAAATGCAAAGAAACCAAGCTTCCAGAATCCTAGAAAAGTCAAAGGACTTCCAGAAAGACACAGAAGTATCACACTGCATGTTATTATCCTAGTCCCTCAAGAATCCACTTCTTGTGGCTTCTAACCTAAACAGGGAGACTGCTAGCACAATGTGTCTCGTGGGCCGATACAACCTCAGTTTTCAGAAGTGGGCGAGGCAGGCAGCTGTGGAAGGGGGGGGGGGGTAGAATTAGAGGCCACAGGAGAGGTGGGTGAAGATGGGTCAGGATGGAGGAACCTCCTTCCATCACAGACACCCAGGGCCAAGACTAACTTTGCTAACTGCTGGATTCTACCAACCTCCACACAGTTTTTGGGGAGACTGGATAGAGCTGCGCCTTCAGTCTCAACCGAAAGCCACTGGCCACAAAAGGCAACTGAGCTCTTTGAAATGCCTCACGCCGTTAAAAACCCAAATGAGAACCTTTTATTTATTCTAAATCATACAGGAATTGAACCGAAAACTGACACTTGAGTTATTAGGAAACTTAAGTAGGCATGACTTAGTAGGTTTACTTTTCTTTGTTTTTGTTTTCTCTCCCTTTTTGTTTCAGGAAGGGGAGATTTCTACTTTTCAACTGTCATTTATAAAATATCAAATGCCTCTCAGGTATTTCCTGTGAATTCAGTATCCAAGTTGAGATAATTTTTAAGTACAAAATAAAACCCAAGTTCAAAGCAAAAGCAGGAAAACCAAGACGTGAAAAATTCCTCACCTACAATGCTGTGTACATATTACAGCGTGATTTAATACTGTTTAACAGTTCATAATTAAGGTGGTCTCTCCCGCCTCTGTTCCACATTTTAAAAATCCAGAATTATCCGTGCCATACCCACTCTATTACTCTCTTTCCATGGAGGACACTCTCTTGGGATGAGGGGGGTGACGCTTTCACATTTTTCCAACCAGCATGTTATTTTCTCAACAGCAGCAAATAATCTGGCGTTAAGGGTCAGTCTGGTTAGTCCCAACTCTCGTTTTACCAAGGTTCCTTGTCTTACGACCTTGAGTAAATCTATTTCTCCAAGGTCCAATTTATGGTTCCTTCATGTATAAAATGTCAGTAGTAGTTGTGTGCCGTATGTTCCCCGCCCTCGCTCTCCCCACATTTTGTGACCTAATCAGTCACACAAGAGAGATTATAGAAGTAACATAAAGTACTTTGTAAACAGGCAAGTGCCGCCGGACCAGGGGCTGCCGGGTTCTTTCTCAATGAGCAAGATGGTGGCGGGGTGGCTGGGCTCCAGCCAGAGATTCTCAAACACAGCAGTTGCTGGACCATCAAAGAGCCAACAGCATGTGACGCATGTGAAGCCCAGGGCACTAATCTGGGCGATCCCTTCTTTCGCCAGCCGCCTTGCTTTGCCGCCAAAAGGAAACCCACAGAGTTTTCCCAAGTCAGATCCCACAGCGATACTACAAAGGCCTGACGCCTGCTCTCCCCTCCACCTCCCCACTCAGCTGTGATTGACCCCGAGTGCGAGAAGGCCTCTCAGGGCCCAGGCGTTTACCCTGGTGGCCCCCTGGCAGGCTGCATTTCAGCCCAGGATCCTGTGTGCTGGACAGACCCTGCCAGAAGGCCTGTCTGCATGGGGAGAAGGGGAGCAGGGAGCACTTAAAAATTCATCTTCCCAGAGGGATCCCTGATGGAAATGCCTGTATGGAAACCGATTTCTTTCTTTTCTTTTATTTATTTATTTATTTATTTATTTATTTACTTATTTATTTATTTATTTATTGCTTTTGGGTCACACCTGGCGATACTCAGGGGTTACTCCTGGCTCTTTGCTCAGTGATTACTCCTGGTGGTGCTCGGGGGACCCTTTGAGATGCCAAGGATCGAACCTGGGTTGGCTGTGTGCAAGGCAAACGTCCTACCCGCTGTACTATCACTCCGGCCCCAAACCTATTTCTATTTCTCAAGAAAAGCCCATATATATTTACATTCGCCCTGATGAAATGCAAGGCGCCACATTCTCTTTGTAGAAGTTTCTGGGCTAACCAGAAAGCAAGTTCACCTGCTCACCTTTCTCTTCTGTTTTTCTGCTTCACTGCCTCCTGGTAATGCCTTATGACCACTTCTCCGTTCCTCCCCTCCTTCTGAGCTGGGCGTCAGTCCTACTTCCAGCATCCCCAATAATGTCATCCCCGGGAGTTATTTACTTATTTATTTAATTTTTGAGGGGAGACTTTTAAAGCACTTGCTAGCAGGCATTTTCTCTGCTCTTGTTTTGTTGTGGGTTTCCCTTTCCTCGTCCTCTCAGGCAGTCAGCCCCAAAGGTGGGCCTCTTGGCTTTTTTTTCTGTCCTCCAGAGAGGAGATGAATTTGGCCCCGGAAGACCCCAATGGGGTGACCAGGCTCACCAGCTGCCACAAAACTACACCCCAAAGCGATGTTTATACTTGGCCACCCCCAGTCCCCTTTCCACGAGCTCCTCTAGCTCTCCCTATAAACACAGCCTGGATAGGATTTTGAAGACTCATTACTCCTTAATTCACGAGAAGTGTAAACACTGATTTATCCAACTGCGCCCCTCAGCATAAGCTCCTAAGGGCTGGCCCTGTCTCTATAATAGACTCTGTCAATTATCTGCAAATCCCGAGTGCACTCAGAGTCTGGTATGTAGAATATGCTTGACAAATATTTGTCCAATAAACTCCTGGTCTTCCTTCGGTGAACATTTTCATTTTAATATGGACTGAAAAAATAACTGCAATATTATGTCACTGAAAAGTTCCAGCAGGGGGCACTGGAGTGAAAGCGGGGTTGCGGGTGGGGAATTACCCAGAGGTGATGAGTCTCCTTAGTCCAGCGAGTTTCAAAGGGCAGCACCCAGACCAGCTGCTGAGAAATGCACGTTCTCAGGCCCAGGGTGCTGACTTGAGTGCCTGGGGAGACAGGACCCAGTAATACAAGTTCCAGGTAACTCTTCCGGGTTCGGGCTGAGGACCGCCAAGAGAACAAGAGTTGATCTGCGCCCTGGGGTCTATGTTCCAAAGGTGCAGGCGGGCTGAGCAGGGCCTTCACTCAGAGGCTATGTCAGAGCAACAGAAATAGCAAAAGGAGTCCGTAGAGAGCTCTGTCCCAGATAGGACTTCCTGCTAGAATTATTCCAGGGGCTCACTCAGATGTGTCTTTGTTCTGGATGGAAGCAGGCCTTAGGGCGAGGGGGTATGGGCTTTGCATCTAAGCCCTTGTCTGAGGAAAGACCTCTGGAGAGGGCAATGGTCCCGGGGACCACCTGGGTCATGCCCATTATCTCCACAGAGGCACTAGGGGGAGAAAAATGAGAGAGAAAGAGGAGAGAGAGAGAGAGAAAGAGAGAGAGTGAGAGAGAGAGAAAGCATGGTGTAAGAAGATGGAAGGCATCTTCAGAGAAACGGCCAGAGTGAAGTTCAGGGACAAGGACGCAAGGCTCTGTCGGCTTCCCTGCAACACTCAAGGACGGGACTGTGTCCACCAAACAATCCCAAGCTCTTTTCAGGGCCCTGACTTGCAGGTCACTTTATTATTCAAAATGTTATTTCAGCCGGGGCTGTAGAGCTGGGAATTCTGAAAGCTCTAACTCAGAATGGCCTCCAAGAAACTGCTGTTCCCTACTCCACGCCTTGCCCTGGCTGGGGCGGGGGAGCCCAGGGAGGACCGTTCATTCCACACCCCCACCCCCACAGGCAAGTCCGGGCGGCACCAGCCAGGTGTGCTTGCCCGGCCAGCCAAGTTCTTACACTTCTCAAGGGGAAACGTGCATCATGTCCAAGCTTGAGAATGTGACTGACGAAAATGCAAGATTGCCTGTAGAAAGAGCCCGCTCTCTCCCTCTCTCTTCCTCTCTCTCTCTCTCTCATTGGGCCCCAGCCTCGGGGCCATCATGGCATTTCAGCTGCTGGCCAGACAGTGGCCTCCTAAGGAGCTGATTAAAGGATCCTTGCAAAACAAACTGATTCTGAGTCAGACAGTCAAGGACTCATTATCCATTAAGTAATTTATGGGATGCCTTTAATTTTATTTTGCATAAATCTAATTACAATACAGCAACTCTCTCCTTGATTTACTCATTTCTAGGGTGCGGGTTTTCTTTCTGTTTTAAGGCTACTTTTTCTTGTTTTTGTTTTTTTTTACAGGCAAGCTTTCACTCTCAGTTTTTCTTAATGATTTTTTCCTTCCTGGGTGTGGCTGGATGCTGGCAGAGTCCCCACCTTTATTTCGAGAGCTTAATGGAAAGTTGCTGTCAGCATGCTCACACCCCTGGGGATCACCGAGAGGCAGATGCTTGGCTGGAGGAGTGAGGTGAGGGCCTCTTGACCCCCGGAGTGGGGTGTAATCCAGCCCTGTAATCACAGCCACCGGGATGAGGGCCCTGGGGTGGCAGTCTCTAGGGAGACTCATAGTCCAATCACGATGCTGCCCCCAGACAGAGGCTGAGCTGGGAAGGAAATCAAGAACTGAACTGACTTTTCCAAAAGGGTCAACAAAAAGTGAAAAGAAGGATTTTTCTTTTCTAGACACCTTTCCATTAGTTTCTTGTTCATTTATGGCAACTATAAATACAATGGTGCTTTGTAAGTAGTTTAGAGGAAAGCACTGCCTTTCTACTCTATTTTGGGTGCCCCAAATAGCTGTGTAGTGTTCCCCCAAACTCTCTGGGTTTGTTTCCTTCTTTAGAATTCCAGGGAGTTGAAAATACCTCAGCTATAAACGTATGTGCCAAAACAAGTAAGTGTCGGTGCGTGTTTTAAGCATTCTCTTTTGTAGCTATAGTATCAAGCCCTCATCAACATTAGCTAAGGCATCTCCTGCCCGTGTTGACATGCACACACACACACATGCATACACATATATACACACATGCACATTGGGTAGAAGTCATGTATACTCACTCAGGGTGAGAGATTTGTGTGAAGCAAATCAAGACAAAGGGAGCAAAAGGATAAAGGACCTTTCTAGAAGGTCTATCCAGGCCTCTTTCGAACACATAAACATTTTTGAGCCTGTTTTCATGAGAGTTTCCAGGAACGGTTGGACTCTTCTTCCCTTAGAAGAGAAATTTCTAAATACACTCCTGAAACAACAGCCAGATACAATGCATCCCATACCTGTTTGTTTGTATTCAAATTATGCTTTCTCATTGTGCCTGTATTTTCTACCTGAGCATTGCTAGTTCGGTAAGGGGACGCTTTTATTAGCATGAAGCCAATTGCGTTAGATACCATTTAAGACTGACAGCACTCACCGGCTTCCTGGACGTCCAGACCCGAAGAATGATGATGGAGCTCAAGACTGTACTCTACCCTTGAATCCCCAGAGGTGTCTCTCTAGGAACTTCCATTTCCTCCCTTGCTCCCAGCCTCTGGTGAACAAGGCTGCTTATCTCGGACGACTTCCTTTCCCATCCCCTCCCCTCCATTGCCGCCAGCCGAATGGCCATTTCATCAGTCTCTCTGTCTACAAATGCCATTAGCCCTTTGGAACAGAAATTTTTGTAACTCAACATGTCACCAATGGAAAGAACAAATAATCGAGCACAATTGCTTTTCTATCAATATAGAAAAGCGATTGTGCTGATTATGAATAATCACTTGATCGCTTGATCACTTGAATCCCGTTATTCATCAATTTGCTCGGGCGGGCGCCAGTAACATTTCCATTGGACCCTATCACGTGCCAATGTAGTCCAATGGCATCTGGTTGATTCAGGAATATGAAGCACCTCAAACCATTCCTTCAGTGTCTTGACAATATTATGAATAATATTATGAATATTATTTATTATGAATAATATGAATATTATGCATTATTATGAATAGTATATTATTTGATCACTTGATCACTTGGCATCCCGTTATTCATAGATTTACTTGAGCAGGCGCCAGTCACATTTCCATTTGACCCTAGCCGCATGCCAGTGTAGCTAATGGCATCTGCTTGCTCCAGGAATACGAAGAGCCTCACGCGGTTCCTTCAGGGTCTTGATGAAGACAAATGGGTCTTGAATGAATATTATTTATTATTATGAAGCGGAGAAGGGCAAGGAAGCAATTCATTGTAAAACAGATGATGTGCATGTTTCCTTTGGGACGGAGTGAGGGGGACTCCCAAGTAGCATTTGGGATATCTGGGGACCACTCTGGTGATTTCTGAGCAACTGGGCCACTCTACTGAGCACGCAATCCAGGAAGGGTGCGGACCCGAACCTGAAGGGTTATGGATCACTAGGTGATGCCTAAGCTCTACCTGGCTATGTTAAGGGGGCCCATGGGGTGCTGGGGATCAGATTAAAGTGCAGGCCTTGCATGTGTTCTAACCCTTGTACTATCTTCCGGCCCTCAAGTCACAATGTTTCGTACAAGCGTATCAGAAGACATAATGAGGTGGTCAGTTCACCCCTCAATGTATGATACATTATTTTGAGATGGAAGCAAATATGGGTGGACATGGGTATGACATGTGGTCCCAAGAACAAGTCGCTCAGCTCCATTGTGAGCGAGTGAGTAAACAATCCTGCCTCAGTGCTCATAGACAAGCCCGCTCTGAACTGAAACACTCAGTTCTGCTAAAACCATTAAAACTATTTCCTCTGGGGTGGAGCACTAGCACAGAGGGGTGTTTGTCTTGGATGCAGCTGACCTGGGTTTGATCCCTGGCATCCCATATGGTCCCCCAAGCACTGCCAGGAGTAATTCCTGAGCAAAAGACCCAGGAGTAACCCCTGAGTGTCACTGGGTATGACCCAAAAAAAGAGAAAAAAAAACGATTTCCTCCACCTTACACACATGGTACAAATACATAAAACAGAGATAAATTCATGACCTTGACCAGTATGAATGGACTTTTATCTAGGTGAACCTTCAGTAGTTTATTCAGAATCTATGAGTCAGGGCAGGTCCTCCACTGTGTAGGCAAAGTCCATCCACTGCAAGACGTGAACAATCCTTGACCCAGACAGATTCCTTCATCTTCCGGACCATAGGGAGAAATGCTCCTTGAAAACTCCAAAGTGCCTGAGGAGTGTTTCTGTCCCCATGAAGAAGATTCTTACGTCTAATCGAGTATAAAACATCAGGGCCATTAGTGATAAGATACCGGGAGCACACTGGGGGGGGGCCAGCCAAGACCACCCACCTGTAGGATCCTCCCTGCTGGGAGGCTCCTAGAGGTGTAGAAAGTAAGAAGGGCTCACACTGGGCAGGTCAGGCGATAAGGAGAAGGCCTCGACTCAAACATTCTGTTGCCATGGGAACAGGCCCCATGAATCCCCAAGAATCCAAACATTCTGTTGCCGTGGGGACAGGCTTCTCCCAGATCACGGCTGGGAAACAATATCCATGCACAACAGATGATCTTTAGGGATCAAAAATGCCAAGGCAGCAGAGAGGAGTCAAAGAGAAGATCAGTGTTGGGCCCTGTGGGGAGAGCAGTGCTGGGGGTGAGCTGGGAGTGGACAGAGATGGGATAAGTAGGACATTGGGACAAACGGTCACGGAAATGACAGCAAAGACACTGGGCTGGAATGGCCCGAATAAAAGAGACGGTGGGGCTGGAGGAGGAGAGGGAGAGAAAGAGATAGAAAGGGAAAGAGAGAAAGAGAGAGAGAGAAAGAGAGAGAGAAAGAGAGAGAGAAAGAAAGAAAGAAAGAAAGAAAGAAAGAAAGAAAGAAAGAAAGAAAGAAAGAAAGAAAGAAAGAAAGAAAGAAAGAAAGAAAGAAAGAAAGAAAGAAAGAAAGAAAGAGAGAGAGAGAGAGAGAGAGAGAGAGAGAGAGAGAGAGAGAGCGATAGCCCAGCGGGTAGGGCGTTTGCCTTGCACGTGGTCGGCCTGTGCCAGCCTGGGTTCGATCCCCAGCATCCCATATGGTTCCCTGAGCACCGCCAGGAGTTAATTCCTGAGTGCAGAGCCAGGAGAAACCCCTGAGCATTGCGGGTGTGACCCAAAAAAAGCAAAAAAAAGAAAGAGAAAGAGAGAAAGAAAAAGGGAGAGAAAGAGAGAAAGAAAGAGAAAAAGAGAGAGAAAGAGAAAGAGAGAAAGAGAGAGAGACACAGAGAGACAGAGTGTGTTAATTCTAATTCTATGTATGTATGTAGGAGAGGAAAGAGAAGCCTGGAACTGGCTTAAAGCCAGGAACTGGGTTAAAGCCTGGAACTGGGTTAAAGCCTCCTCTCTGGGCTATTTTTGATTTTCTATTTTTCTGGACCAAGGCCGCAATGATGCTCAGGGGTCTCCCAGGGCTCTGTGCTCAGGAATCACTCCTGTGGTCTCAGGGAACCTGGGTTTGAACCTGGGGATTGAACCTGGGTCGGCCACATGCAAGGTAGTGCCCTCCCCACTGGACTATCTCTCCAGCGCCATCGTGGTTGGATTATACAGAGGCCACAGTACAGAAAGGGCCCTCTGAGCAGGGTTACACTCAAGACACCAGGAGAGAGGCTCAGAGTTACAAGAGGAGCCCTGGACACTGACCGCCACGGAATGACCAAGGGCCTGAGGAGAGTTTGTGGGGGTGGTGTCAGGACAAGGAAGTCACTGCAGGCTTTACTGGCGGCCGCTTTGAGCGGGGTTGGGAGCAGGCAGCTGGGGCACCCAACACCTGCTGCTCTGGGGGAAGGGCGGTGCAGCAAGACCCCTGGGGAGCAGCGCCAACGCTCTCCTCTTTGCCCTCCTCTGCCCGCCGGCTCCCTCCTGGGAAGCTGCCCTTTGGGAACCTGAAATTTGCTCAGAGATGGGTTCGGAGCTTGGCACGCTCTAGCGGAGAGTCTGAGAACTGGAGTCGACCAGCAGAAATACCCTGAAGAGGGGGTTTAGGAACAGCAGCCATGTTTGGAGGAGGAGAACGAGAGAGGCCTGGCTTTTGGTGTGGGAGGGGGAGTTCGCCCCTGGCACAGGCTGAGGTACCTCGGCCTCCTAAGAGCCCTAGAAATAGGGACTGCTCGGCTCGCAGGGGCTAAAGAGACCCAGAGCCCAGGAGGGAAGAAGCCCCAGGCACGCCAAGGTCCCTCCTCTCCAGAGAGAAAGCACCAATCTGTTCCCAACAGCTGGGTACGGCAGCCTGACTTGCCTTCTCGCCTCAGCAGAGCAGGGTTGGAGAAAAATCCTGCACATGTTCTGGGAGCCCCCTCCCAAACGTCCTCTGACGCTTCTTTGCTCAGCCCCTTTCCATGGTGGTCCCCCAGGTCCTGCATAGGCTGGCCAAGACCACCCAGACTAATGTCTGCCATCATCGTCCTGGCCTCTCCTCCTCCCAGCCAGCCTCCACTGGGGCTCGTCCCCGAGCAGCGAGCAGTCTCCCTTGGGGCTGTCCTTGTTCGCTGTGCCAGAGCTTTCTTCTCCCAGACATCCAGTCCTCCGGGAAAACGCTCATGATGCAACATGGCGTCAGGCCTTGCTCCTTGCCCGACTCACCCTGGTTTATTTCCCTCCAAAGTCCGTCTCATTGCACACCTGACCTGTCCACTCATTCCCACCCCACCCTGCCAGGCAAGATCACAGCATTTCTGATGCCAGGGTCTGTCTGATTCTGACACTTGGCGTGACACGGAACTTCAGAACCAATGGAACATGAGGGAAGGAGATGCTGAGTAACTGGGAAAACGAACCCACAAACAGAAATTAAAGGAGTATACAATACAGCTCTCACTCTGACACGCCTGTCCTGCCTTCCTGATCTTTCCCAGCTACCACTGTTCTTGCTGTTTGCTTTTTTGTTTTTCTTTTCTTTCAGTTCTCTGGAACTCAGGGCTCTTCACTCTAAAGCAGACACGGGCTGCAGCGGTTTCTAAGGCCACTTCTGCCTTTAAAGTTCTGTGATTGCTCAGTGATTGGCAAGGCTGATTTAAGGAGAAATGTATTTTTAGGAACTCTTCGGGAAATCTTATCAGCTCTGCTGGGTTTGGCCTAGATTTGTTAGCAGGCCCTTTGAGCTATGGGATCTAACAAGAGCAATTGTAGAGAGAGAAAAGGGCCATTTGGGGCAGTCTATTGTACTCTTCTGGCTGCAGAGTCCAGGAGAGGGGGCTGTTAGGGTGGAGAGGCGTCGGGGCTCTGTCCTGAGCACCCAGAGAGGAGCAGGGTGAAGAGCGATTTGCTGAAGTCATCGGCTCCATCTACATAAAGGATGCAAGTGCTGGGTCTTCAAATAAGGCTCAGGGTCAGTTTACGTCATCTTTGCCTGTTCCCTTAGATGGGGCACTATTTGCCCTACTATTTGCTCTAAGACTCTCCCACGGACCCGGCACAGTCAGCACAACGTACTGATAAGAGCCACTGTGCTTCCAAAGGCAGCAATGGCAACTTTCAAACGGGGGCAAGTGTGCACGTAGACTAGGGTGCTGAGAGTAGTCAGAGTGTGCTCCTTGCTAAGACCGAGTTCCGAGAGGCACAGTCTGGCCCGTGGCCAGCGAAGACCCAATTTTTTGAGCCACTAAATCCTCAATGCTACTCTCTCTCTCTCTCTCTCTCTCTCTTTCTCTCTCTCTCCCCAAACTAGGCAGAGAGGGGGCTTTCTCTGTCCTAGCCCTGAGGGGTGGCCATTCTCTCTCTCTCTCTCTCTCTCTCTCTCTCTCTCTCTCTCTCTCTCTCTCTCTCTCTCCCCAAACTAGGCAGAGAGGGGCTTTCTCTGTCCTAGCCCTGAGCTGAGGGTGGCCATCTCTCTCTCTCTCTCTCTCTCTCTCTCTCTCTCTCTCTCTCTCTCTCTCTCTCTCTCTCTCTCCCAAACTAGGCAGAGAGGGGCTTTCTCTGTCCTAGCCCTGAAGGTGGCCATAGCTAGGTCTCCCCATTCCAGAAGCTCGAAATCCACAGCTGAATTCATCCCAGAGAAGTCTGCTAGGCAGAAACTTCCAGCCTTCTACTGCTCTTCGCTCTCACAGAAAGTTTGCAGACAACAGTTCCTCTGGGTACAGAGACGAGGAGGCGTTGCTGTGGCTGTCCCAAGGTTTCGAAGCCTCCCGCAGGATGTGGGATGTGACTGTAAGATCCCCACAGAGTCAGACCCACGGGCGAGGGGCTTATATTACCAGTTCACACAATGGGTGCGCTTCCCTATAGATTGGCTTTGGCAGAAAAGTGGAGCTGAGGAATCTAGCATGGGGGAAGAGCCATTGATCAAAGTAGGACTTCTATTTCACTGTCAAGTTACTCACCCTCAAAACTGTTTGCTAACCGCCCGCCGCCCCTCCCCCAAATTCCATTTCCTGTCACGAAGTGTTTTTAGTGGCCGTCAACAGGAATGACTCAAGTCACAAGCACGCGGTACTCAGGGTACTCAGACACCCGTGAGCCACATTCCCCCCTCGACACAGGGTACACTGCTAGAATCCAAACCAACAAACATTTACCTCACTTCAAGCCCTGAGTAAACGAAGGACAGATGTGGCGGCCAGGGGACATTCTATGAAAATATGTAACCAACTCCCAAGGCGCCCGTTATTAGGTGGCTGACAGCTAATTGCTGCGGGCAGCAGCCTCTCTCTCCATGGCCAGTTTGTTCAATCCGGCCTCTCCCGTCCTCGCGACTCCTGGAGCACTTGCTTTGTTGCCAGCGCCCAGACGGACGCTCCTCAGAGGCTAATCACCAACTCGGGCTGCCACCAGTTGTCATTATTTCCCAGCAACGTCATCCTGTGCTGTGTCACCATGGCAACAGCGGGCCACCGCTCTGAGGCGTGTACCAGGGAAACCAGGGAAGGGAATATGCTAACCACCACGGCCGCACCGTTCCCGGTCACAAGCCACTTCTGAGATGGCCCATGTGCTGCTTCACACTGTAGGGAAGGGGTGACGGAGGAAGGGCCTGTCCCTCATTCCTGCAAGGCGTGGAGGAAGCTGGGCACTGCTGGCCAGGCCTTGAGTGGGGTTGGGCTTCTGGTGGCTCTGAGGTTCTCTGAGCCGTTGCTACCAGAAGAGCGTGAAAGAACACAGATGCAGGCAATGCAGAGGTGAGAGCTCTGACGTCATGAACTAAGTCAACAGCTCCTGAGACGCCTGCTCTGAGGTGCTAAACACCGTCCTCCCGACCAGACTGCATTTTTCCCACTCAGGCAATGGTTCCCATTTCAGGGAAGTACTTCTGCATTCCCAGTTCTACTGACCCAGGGTCTCCCCCCTCAGGACCTTAATCTTCCACTCTTGGGGCCGGAGCAATAGCCCAGCGGGTAGGGCGTTTGCCTTGCACAAGGCCGGCTCATGCCGGCCCGGGTTCAATCCCTGACATCCCATATGGTCCCCGAGCACTGCCAGGAGTAATTCCTGAGTGCAGAGCCAGGAGTAACCCCTGAGCATCGCTGGGTGTGACCCAAAAAAGCAAAAAAAAAAAAAATCTTCCACTCTTCATTGCACTTTTTTTTTTTGTGGGGGGGGTCACACCTGGCGATGCTCAGGGATTGCTCCCGGCTCTTCACTCAGGAATTTCTCCTGGTGGTGCTCGGGGGACCATATGGGATGCCGGGATCGAACCCTGGTGGGGCACATGCAAGGCAAATGCCTTAACCCGCTGTGCTATTGCTCTGGCCCCTCATTGCCCTTTTCCGAGGCAGATCCATTTTCCTTTAAGTGTCTTCCGAGAGTGCCGCCACTGAGTTGGAAAATGAACAACCAGGCATGACCTGTGATACCACCCTCATGACAAGCTCTGAGTTACGCATCCATTATTTTCCAGAATGATGTTATCGCCGTGTTCCCATGTGCATACTTCAATTGCCCCTTTCCTGCTGCTTATTTGGCAAACAGGTCTGACCTCCTCCTCTAGAAAGAGCCAACTGCTTTGAATCCAACCAAATCTGACAAGATAAAATGAGGGACAGAGAGCTAGAGTCCAAGTAATCCCTTTTCTGGTCTACGCAGCTCTTGGATGGCTCTCTCCTGAGTCCACTAAACAAAAAATCTCTTCTATCAAGAACGTTCTGTATGAAAAACCACCTTGTCTGGTCTATCATGCTTCTGCGGTATTGTTTTTGCTAACACAGTCTCCATTTAGCTAGAGATGAAACACAAAATACATTTGGGAAGACAAAATTCTGTGCGGATATCAAGGATGTTGTACATATTGAAATTATTTTTCTGGGCTGTCATCAAATGACTCTGTTAGGACAGGACGTAAGAGTGCATCCCGCAGGAAGTGAAAGTCTCCGGAAACCCATACCACTACGTCCAGAGACACACTTGCAGAACCAGATGCTACTGAGAGAAACCACTGAACGTGAAACGCATGGCATCCCATCAATAGACAGGCAGTCACGGAGACGCCAGTGAAACACTGCTGCAAGAGACCTTGGAAAACTTTAAGTCAAAACACCAGTAAAAGGTACTTCCTTCCAGGTGTCATTTGCCAGGCTACTGAAAACCCTGAGGATGGACATTTTGGTTAGGCTACTCTGAAAACCTCTGCTGTACTTGGCAGATAGGAGCCTCTCTGCATCCCTCTTTTCTTCCAGGAAGGATGGCTCAGCAACAGTGGTACGAGTTGTTCACTGCGCTAGTTTCTCCATCCAACCCCTGTCTACTCTGCTCACAACCATCACAAACATTCAACCCAGCTGTTCAAATGGCAGTTTCCAATATTTTCCATGAAAACTGGTAATATAGATCCCCTGTCTCCAAGACAGCAGGAACCTTTGTAAAGGTTCCTTCTTAACTGTCTTAAGCTTTAAGTTTCCCCCTAAGATTTCCTTTAGAAAGAGAAGCAGTTGGGTTCACAAGTGTCGGAAGGGAAATGGGGGACTTGCCTGCACAAGTCAATGGGCAGTTTAGGGTCACTTCCTAGATAACTGACTGGGCTTTGCTCAGTTTCCACTAAAAACCCACATTAGGCTCATTAAGTCCAGGCAGTTTCTAGGAGAGGCAGCCAGTTGGGTTTTTTTTTTTTTTTATTTATTTATTTAGCTTTTTTTGGGTCACGCCTGGAAATGTTCAGGGGTTACTCCTGTTACTCCTGGCTCTTCACTCAGGAATTACTCCTGGCAGTGATCGGGGGGACCCTATGGGATGCTGGGGATTGAACCTGGGTTGGCCCTTTCCGCTGTGCTATCAATCCGCCCCAAGTTTTTTTGTTTTTGTTTTTGGTTTGGTTTTGATTTTGTTTTTTCAATTCAAAAAGGGAAAGAAAGAAAAAAGACCACCTGAAATACCCCAGCCAGCCCTTCGGAGTAGCTCATGGCCTATGTGAGATAATGGGTCCCCCAGGTCTTGCTTGCACAGCCCCATTCTAGTGAGGCGATTCAGGGTGTGGCACATGCCTTCTCCAAACCTCAGTTTCCCCAACCAGGCTTGAATAAAAACCAAGCAGGGCTTCTCAGACACATGCCTGGGTAAATGCAGGGTCCAAAGCCAGACCACTCAGGGGGTTCTCACACACGTGCCTGCAAGCACTGAGTTGACTGAGAACTACTTGGGAAGCTAAGCAAGTCACTGAAGGGACAAGGTCTTCTGAATTTTTTATGTGAGCGCAAGCGTGCAGAGTGGAAGAGAAGGCAAGATTTGGAAGGCTCTGGGTAAATACGGAGCTGGTTTCTCTGGAGAGCCTCAGGGGCCTCGGGAAACCCACTCGCTGCTGTCCTACAGGTACTTCCATGGAAAACCTTGAGAGATCCTGAACAACATGCTTCCCGGGCCTCTACCCTTAACATACTAGGAATCGTGCTCCTTGACTGACGGTGGGAGAACTCTGGGGGAGAGATCAGTGTTCCACCGGCGCTGGGTTTATTGCCCTGATAGTAGAAACACCGAGTCACTAAAGATTTCACTAGAATCCTTAGCCTCCTGCAGAAAAGCAAAAGTATTTCTCCAGATCATCGTACACAGGCACAGAATGATCATGAAGGTCTGCTCGGATTTAGGGTCACCTTGGAGGTTGGGAAATCAGGCAACAGGAAGGGGCCATTCACTGGGTTTCTTTATTCCCATATTTGGCCAAAAAAAAGGGTCGGTTTTTTGCTTTAAGAAAACCATCCCTAAGAACTATTTCTCTTTGTATTTTACTCCATGACTGAGATAAAATACTTTAAGAGTAGGGCTGTCTTTGAAGATTACCATATATATATATAGACATACATATATATTCTTATAATCTGTAAGGATATCATTGTCTTAACTATAAGAATATAGTTATTGTCCTATTCACAATAAATATTAAAAAGAGCAAGGAAATAGGTTTAAGGTTCAAAGAAGTCAAAAGACAAGGTCAAAAGAAAATGTTTTGATGGAAAATATTTCTAAATAAATTCGAATATTTTTCAGGGACATTTGAGACATGTTAGAGGAAGTCTCGTTAGAATAAATTAATACCATTTCGTTTCTTTTTTTTGTTTTTTAGTTTTGAGGTCACACCCAGCAGTGCTCAAGGCTTATTCCTTGTTCTCTGTGCTCAAGGATCCCTCCTGGGGACGATATGGGGTGCCAGGGATGACGCCGTGTCCGCTAAGCACCCCTAACCCCCTGTACTATTGCTCTAGCCCCAATACCATTTTAAGTTTTTAAACCAAACTTTTCATGAATTATTTCAAGAACATTTTCAAGTGCCTTCTCTTCCAATCATAAAGTAACAAGTTCTCAATCATGCTTCAAACATTGGAACAAATACGTTCCAAGTTTAGATGTGAATTAGAGTCTATTTTTCAAAGGGGAATCAAGAACATCAATAATGTCAAACAGGCCAGTATTATGGTATTTTAATCTAGGTATCGAAATGCATTGAACTCAGCAGCATTTATTATTTATTATCTGTCAAAATTGTACATGTTTCAAAGAAAACATTTTCAAAAACGCTTGTATCATTTTCTAGAGTTAAACCTCCAAAGTTTATGATATGATCATTTCCATATTAACTATTATAACAAATGGAGTGTTACTTTAAAAAGAAAAAATGTTGTGTGTCACTTTCCTAGAAAGGATTAGCTAAGGGATTTTTTTCAGTGAATGTGAAGCTGAGTTAACTAAAACTGTTTTATTCCCTGCATTTTCCTGTACACCTTCAAATGTTTTCCTCACCTGAGTGATTCCTGTGAAGATATAAGAAACCTGAAAGGGGGCAGGGGCAGAGGGAAGGCTCTGCCAGCTTACAAACAGGACTTCTATGTCATTGTTTTTCCTCACGTATCACAGCGGTTTCCATTTGGAAAAAAAATCAAATTTTAATTGCTAGGAGTATAATAAGAATTTAATAAGAAATGTATAGTTTTATCTGACTATCACTTAATCAAGTTATAAGCACTCTGGGGTACAATTATGCAAATAAAATTGTGTTTACATATACAGCAAGTCCATATAATCTATAGGGCTGAGACTAGACTTTTGAGGGACTTTTTTTCTTTTCTGCTTAAAGAACGAGGTCCAATAAACATCTGTTGAGTAGAGGATGGAAGGACAGATGGATGGAAGTAGATGATGGATAAAAAGGTGGATGGATGAAATAAAGCCAAAAAAAATGGTTGATTCTCTTAAATTTATTGATCAATTATACTTTCTATAAAACAAGTACACATGTATAATCAATCTAAACATACTAATCTGAATTTATTTTTTAGTGTCATAAAACTATTATTTATATAATATTAAATGCCTTAGATTTCAACTAGCAAGATAAAAAAAAATTACTGCTGGTTGCTAAAAAGTTTAAAATCCCTGTGGAAACTTGCATTCATAGCAGGATACAAAAAAAATAGAAAAACCCCTTTCACTAACCATTTCTTTTGGAGAATTCTCAGCAAATTCACTACTCAAATTTGTATCAGGGAATATAAAGAAATAAGTAAGAATAACAAGTGACCAAACGCAGCAGTCCGAGAATGGCTCTACAAAACTAAACTTATGTGGGTTGGGAGGTGAACACGCTGGTGGTAGGTGGTGGTTGTAGTTTTGGAAAGTTGTGTGTACAAAATCCATCGTGCATTAATAGTATCATAAATCGCAGTGCTTAAACTTTTTTTTAATCAAGAAACATGGCTCTAATATACTCATACGTAACAAAAATACATGACATAATTCTCACCAGTAAAAAGTGAGTTCTGCTAAGCTGACAGAAACAAGATAACGTAATAATATTAAATGGAACCAATAGTTTCCTTATTTTCTAACAACAATCAGAATATGTAACAAAAAAAAACATCATAATACTAACATAAAATCTAAACAGCAGCAAGTAACTGTAATTGAAAGTACACTAGATAAACTCAAAAATAAAACAATTAAACTCAAAAAATAAAACAATTTTACCTGAAGGAAACTAACACTTTAAGAAAACTGAGATATTTCAAGTTCTCTATCTTTTGTTTTGGGCCTCCCAGGGGGTGCTCAGGAGTCCTGGGGGGGCGCTATAGGCAATTCTTGGCCAAGTGAACTAGAATTTTCATACCCGGCATCATATAAGGATTGCCAGGGCCACACTCACTGTGCTAAGGGACCTCGGAGCTGCACCCTAAAGTGCTCAGGGTGTTTGCGACTGAACCCAGGTTGCATACCTGCCGCCTAGCAGGTGTCCCAATGGTTGTACTATCTCCCAACCTCAAGATCTGCATTTAAAATAGGTCTTAGCAAATTAATTGATAGGTTCAACACCCTCTTACGGCAATGTCAAAGAACGGTTTTGTGTTGGAGGAAGTGATTATGAATTCTGGAAAGACATTTTTTAAATAATGTATCTGGGAAGAAGAAATAAATCAGGTCTTCAGAAGACTGACTTCTAAAAGAGAGCAATAAGGAATAGACTTTTGCAGATAAATACATGCAATCTTCATCTAAAGCAATTAAAACAGTTGTTATGCTGAAGGAACAGACAGATGGATCAATGGAATTGACTAAGAGGATCTAGAGAGAGACTCAGGCATCCTAAAGAACTAAGAGTCAAAACAATAAGCACTGCGTCATCAGAAAGGATGCTTATTCAGTAGTACTTAGAGAAACTGGGAAAACGCAATCATTATAAGCCCATCATGCACTATTTGGCAAAATTCATTCCATACTAAATTAATTTTAAAAAATAATTCACAAAAGGGTAAAAAGAAAGTATCAGTGACCCTTTAATTGATAACAGGAATACAAGTCATTCTAATAAGAAGCAATACAAACTAAGAACAGAAAGGTCAGTCTTCATGGCTTTCAATGCCTGTTAACAAGAGTTCTGACTTCTTGGTACGTCGACTTGAGCACAAGCAACTAAAGAACTTCCTCCACAAAATCCCCAGTGAAATAACTCAAGGTTGACAAAAATAGAGAAGATCATGGAATCTTTTTTTTAAATAAGTATTTTATTATACCACAGTGAGATACACAAAGATGTTCACACTTGGGTTTCGGTCATACAGTGTTCCAGGACCCATCCCTCCACCAGTGCCCATCTCCCACCACCAACTCCGGTTCCCTTCCCCTTCCCCCCAGCCCTCCTCCATGGCAGGTTCTTTATTTCTTTCCCTTTCTCTCTATCTCTTTCTCTTTTCCTTCCCTTCCAGATTGTGGATTACAGAACATACATTCAAGGGTTGTCATCTGTATCTTTTTGCCTGTATTTAATGCTCAGTTCTAGGTTGGTATTAGTACTTTGGACAATTGTTAGCACACTGTTCCATTTTCTGTCTTACCTAGCCTCTGACTCCCACACGTTTGTGATAATTTCCACGTTTGACAAAACCTCCTGATACATGATTCGCTTGACCTTGGATATTAGTATCATAATATACACATATATATTCATGTTAAGAAGATCATGGAATCTTGAAGCAGCGGTTAATAACAAGCAAAGTGTAGGCCACACACAGGTCTTGAAATTTCTATGCTACATGTTACCTTTTTTCCCTAAGAGTTTTTGTTAAACCAAAAGCCAACAATTCACTGCTTTGTCTTCTTTCTGCACCAACAAAATCTATGGCAAGGAGGCAGCAAGACATAGCCAAGGAACAGCTGGGGGGGAGAGAAGGAAACCTTTGATAAGAAATGGTGTAGACCGCTGTTGGCTGTCCCAGGGTGCTGTTGGCTGTCCCAGGGCGAGAACTCTGAACACTCTCCTAAAGCCACTGTATCGCTGAAGACAATCAAATTCCCACCATGGTTCTGTCAATCGCAGAAGTTTTTGGTTTTACAAAAACAAATAATTTTTTTTAGTAGAACAAATGTAGCACATAGAACTTTTTAAAACACATGGCCTATATTTCGCTTGTTATTAACTGCTTGTTTCAAGAATCTCTGCCCTATCTAAAAACCATTTTTTTTCCAAGATGAGTGAATCAAACACACACACACACACACACACACACACACACACACACACACACCCCATGAAGATGCAGCAAGGATCCAACAGGAATATTCTAGAAATTAAAAAGAGGATCAAAATGTAGAGCTCAAGGTTTATCATGAAGAGATGAAAAATACAGACATTCCAAAACCAGCATTTCCCGTTGTGTTTGCAATGAAAGTCAAAAAAGTGTATCCTTTCTGTGTGAATTTATGAACTAGGAAAGGCAAGATGAGATGAGATTAGTAGACTTAATTGAAAAGGGACTGAGAGAGAGGCAGAAAGGGAAATGGTTTGCTTGACTTAAGGAATGTGAGGGAAAGCAACATGTCAGTAGCAGAATAAAGACCCACTTTTCTGAAGAAAGATCCACATCGGGATTAGGAATGAAGATTCCATGGTAAAAGTGCCAGTATGTGCAAGGGCCTGGGTTCAAACTCCGACCATGACATAGTCCCTTAAGCACCACCTAGAGTGCCTGTTAATGTACCAACTGTACGAGAGAGTGAGAGAGAGAGAGAGAGAGAGAGAGAGAGAGAGAGAGAGAGAGAGAGAGGCACTATTGACATATAAAATAGAATCGGGTAGAGAATATACTTGAAACCAACTTAAATGACATAAAGAAAATATTAAAATGATCATAGAGCTCTAGACTGATGAAAGTACAAAGGACTCCTCTAAGAATTACTAATATCCCTGCAAAAAAAAAACGAACAAATGAAACTGACGTAGAACTCCAAAGATACAGGTTTTTTAAATCTAGAGAGGTACAAAGCAGAGCAAGAGATTAAGCATAAAATCAAAACAACAATGAGATATCATTTTACACAACAGAGACTGGCACATATCCAAAAGAGCAACAACAACAAGTGCTAGCCTGGATGTGGGGAAAAGGGGACACTCATCCATTGTTGGTGGGAATGCTGGCTGGTGCAGCCTTTCTGGAAAACTATATGGACATTCCTCCAAAGACTAGACATTGAGCTCCCATTTGACCCAGCCATACCACTCCTGGGAATATACTCTGGGAAGCCAAAAATACGCAGCAGAAACACTATCCCTACTTTTATGTTCATAACAGTTTTATTCACAATAGCCAGAATCTGGAAACAACCAGAGTGCCCGAGAATCGATGACTGGATAAAGAAGCTTTGGTACATCTACACAATGGTATACTATGCAGCTGTTAGGAAAAATGAAGTTATAAAATTTGCCTATAAATGGATGGACATGGAGAAGATTACGTTGAGTGAAATTAGCCAGAAGGAGAGAGACAGATACAGAATGACTGCATTTATTTGTATGACATAAATATATATGTACATATTATAATACCAATATCCAAGGTCAAGTAAAACATGTATCAGGAGGTCTTGTCAAAGGTAGAAATTATCACAAATGTGTGGGAGTTAGAGGCTAGGTAAGACAGAAAATGGAACAGTGTGCTAACAATTGTCGAAAAGTACTAATACCAACCTAGAACTGAGCATTAAATACAAGCAAAAGGATACACATGACAACCCTGGAATGTATGTTCTGTAATCCATAATCTGGAAGGGAAGGAAAAGAGAAAGAGAGAGAAAGGGAAAGAAATAAAGAACCTGCCATGGAGGCGGGCTGGGGGGGGGGGGCAGGGAACCGGGGACGTTGGTGGTGGGAGATGGGCACTGGTGGAGGGACGGGTGCTGGAACACTGTATGACCAAAACCCAAATATGAACATCTTTGTAACTATATCTCACGGTGATATAATAAAATACTTAAAAAAAAAAGAGAGAGATTAAGCATCTCCGGAAAAGCCAATGGAAAACTTCAGGAACCCAGAACATTCCAGCAATTCTAAAGACAGAAGGCCTTACAAAGGGTCATACTAAATTGTTTGCCTCCCAATTTCTTTTTATTTTATTATATTTTGTTTGGGGTCACATCGGCTCTGCCTGACCTTACAGTGCTTAAGGGATGGTATGAGATGCTGGAGATGCCAGAGATGCCTTAAATTTTGACAGAAAACTCATTATTCATACTGTATTTACCTCATGAAAATGAAAAATATTCTCCAGTAGTCAAAGAAAAAAAATACAACAGTTCCTAGAAGTCCAACTTTGAGAGATATACCATAAAGATAAAAAAAAAAATCAGGCGTGGGATTAAATATTTATGTATCAAGATGTTAATCGCAGAATAACTTATGCTGCAAAATAAACCATGAGAACCAATTTAATTATTAAAGGACAGGAAATGCTACTATAAATAATTCACCTTCATAAAGAATAGAACATAAATCATACTACCTTCATTAGACATTAAGTTTTCAAATAATGTACAGTATCAAGTCCAGATTCTTAGCCTGGGATCCTTAATTTATTTTTTCCTCCAGGAAGTGAACTTTATTTTATTAAAAGGTAAATTAAAACAAATAACATTCTAAAATAAAGTGTTGATAAATGCTCACTTGGGGTTTGTGAGTTTAAACAAGTCATTTTGCTTCAAATTAAGCAACAGGTCAAATATTACGAAAATCTAGGGACAATTATCGCAAAAAACATGGCTACTTCTTCCAGACTAGCATCCGGAAATACATGTAAACAGCAAATTAGAGAAATTACATTATTTTGCTAAGTCTGGACACATTTTTCTTTACTGTGAACTTTGTCCGACTGAATGATGCAACAAACATTATATCTCATAATTTGCTGTCTAAATTATTTGGCAGAAATTGTAATCATGTGTTGCTGAAATAAGTCACAAGGTAAAAATGTAGTTTAATATTTAAACAACTTGAAGTTAATTTGAATAACTCAAACTCACAGAGAGTGGGTTGTGGTGGGGGGGCTGGCCAACTCTTAAGAAAGAGATTAAATAAAAGAACGAATAAGTGACAATGGCTTGCAAATTGTAGCTTTCTAATAATAGTACAATTTGCATAGTACTTTTCATAGAACTTGGCATAAAAATGTTCAATTATAACTGCTTATTACTACTTCTAATAATAAAACATAACTAATACAAAGTTAACCTCTAAGGCACCAAGTGAAACAGTGCTAACATTACACTTAACTTATGGCTCTACCTTCTCCTTGGCGCCCCTGATTTTACAGAAACTGTTTTTACAAAGGGGGGTTCTAAGAAAGAAAATGTACCTGGGCCTTATTATTCTTAACAACAATAAGGAATAGAGGGTTTCTTTGGGTACTAAGTAGAGTAAGATCATATGTTATGGCTTCATCCCTTAAGGGACTTACATTGCATATTTTCAGAAGAAAAAAAGTACAAGCAGACCAGACTATCACAGCCCGGATCATCGACAGCCACCCTGCAGCAGTTTTTTTTTTTTCAATCCGGCCCAGGTATGCTGAACCAGAGACTCTCAGACATGGGGCAGAGCTGCTACTTGCTCTCCCTGTGCCCAGCTGCTCATGAGGCACCCGGGAGGCATGGCGGGTTCTAGCCCTGGCCTGCCACCCCAGCAGAGCCTCACAACAAGCCAGACCACCCTCCCCTACTCCATGGGGCCCGCCATTTTCCACATCCGGACTTCCGTCTTGTCACAACTACACCCAGCAGACCAGACTATCACAGTCCGGGTCTCACGGCCGCACGATTCATCAATAAATGCTTTATTTACAGGTGACTATAAGAGTATGCCACCGCACGGCAAGCCTGGCAAGCTGCTCGTGTAGTATTTGATATGCCAAATACCAGTAACATTTATATTAGGTCCCATTAACTAATATAATGGTTTGAGGCTCTTTATGTTCCTGGAGCAAGCGGATGCCTTTGGGTTCTACTAGCATGAATCAGGACATATGGAGATTATTACTGGTGCCCGCTCTAGCAAATAGATGATTAACGGGAAGATAGTGATAGTGATAGACAGAAAAAGTACAAGCCTGTAGCATCAGCCACCAACCACCACAGTTTTTAACTTTAAAACTTTAACCACTAAAAAAAAAACAAACTTTAACCAACTAAACTCTTCAGCCATGTACAGGAGCCTCAAACAGAATGAAACACTATGAAAAGAAAGCCATTAAACAAAGAATAAGTAATCACATGCTAAATATAAATAATAAATATGGAGAAAGAACATTTGCCATAAAACATTATTTCTAGTGCAGCTTACAAACATTCAACTAGAACGTGACTGCCTGGTGATAAATTATTTTAAGTTTTGAAGCATGATGAAGAATCTGCCATATATATTGACTTAGACTAAATCCTCCCTAGATTTGGAACATCCATGTTTTGGAGTTTAAAAAAAATCACAAGCGCATTGATACGTAGATTAAAATATTAAGTGAGGCTTAGAACTGCCTTTAAGCCTTTCTTCCAACTATTTCCTTGCTCTGCCCTTTCACAAGCTCGGCCAACCCTTCTCTCAGCTCCTCTAACTCTCTATTCTGTAGGCTCTCTGCTCCTCCAACTCACTCCTGCCAGCCAGGTTGAGAACCAAGTCTCAACAGACAACACAACTGCTTTTCCAACTCTCTTATGTCCCCATAATTTGGATATCGGTCATCCTTTTAAGAAGTACAAACCATCCCTTTAAGGGATCTCTTGAATCTCTTAAAGGGACCCAACAATTAAGGATTAAAAACTTTTTAAAAATAGTATCACTGAATCAAAATGCCATTAAAAAGTAGAGTTTTATTGTTAATCAGTCAGCCACTCTGAGTATTTTTAACTGAACTAATAAACTACAGTAAAGGTCCAGAGGTTTTCTCTTTTTGGTCATACCCAGTGATGCTCAGGGGTTATTCCAGGCTCTGAGCTCAGGAATTACTCCTGGCACTGCGTGGGGGACCATATGGGATGCTGGGGATCAAACCCAGGTTGGCCGTATGCAAGGCTCTACCTGCTGGACTATCGCTCCAGCCCCAAGATCCAGAGTTCTAAACAGGTTTTCTATCAGCAACATTACCCTCCCAATAACCATAACAACCTTCCATGAATTCATATATTAGCATCCCGGATTGTACCATTAGTTTTAGCATGAGAAACAGATATGAGGGAAATGGTGCATTGCCTAAGAACAGAGACCTTCAGTACAGTGCTTCTGAATTCAAGCCTAGAGGTCTTCTGTCTTGGCCCTTAGCCTCTCCCATCTCCCATTCCTATTTCAAAAGGAAACATAATACAATTAAGAATGGTAAAGATGAGGCCAGGGGACTTTTTTTTTTTTTTTGCTTTTTTGGGTCACACCAAGCACAGCTCAGGGGTTACTCCTGGCTCTTTGCTCAGGAATTACTCCTGGCGGAGCTCAGGGGACCACATGAGATGCTGGGGATTGAACCCAGGTTGGCCACATGCAAGGCAAATGCCCTACCCGCTATGCTATCACTCCGGTCCTTGGGGGTGGGGGGGGGGAACCATTTTTTTAAGTAAAACATCTGTTCTCTGAGGACTTTTATTAACATAGCCACTATTCCAGGGCCTGTTCCTCCAAAGATTCTGGTACATTAAAAAAAACAAATAAGGTGATAGATTCAGTGGCCAATGACATTCCCAGAACCACAGGACTATGGGTTTGATTCCCAGCAGTGCATACCATAAAAGACAGCAATAAATGGTTATTAGAATACATAATATTTCTTCAGAAAACATGGCATGCCATCTCAGAGACAGCATCACATCTAAAGATATTTTTAATGTAATTAGGATTGCTATTAGAAAGTAGCCTTTGCACTGACTTTCAGAGAGTGAGTACTATGCAGAGAGTGAGTATCAGCACAATCCTAATCTCACTGTAGGGGTGGAGCAGCGCACTCTTCTCATTTTAGAGGAAGACCAGATGCACTTACTCAAAGGATCGGTGTGAACAATCCAGGGTTTCACAATGGGAAAGAAACCCAATTACAAGTTTCATTACTAAGGCTACTCAACACTTTCATTCCAGTCTAAGTCTCATTTTGACCCCACATAAGTGATTCTGATTCATGACTGTCGCTGTGCTATTTACAGAAGGGCATTAAGTATATTAAGAAAATCTACTGGCTTTGCCATAAAGCTGACTGTCACCGAGCTCATGAAGCTGAGGTCTGTGTCCTTCAGCAGGAAGGAAAATTCTCGTCGGGGAGAGCCTGTCCAGTAGTGTGGCTGGGTACAATAGCTCTCTTTTTTCGTTACAGGGTCAAAAAATTCAGCAAAAGAAATTAATAAAAAGGCTTCTCACAGAGCGAAAGGAAAAAAAAAGAGTCTCTCTCTACTGCCGACTCTATCGCCCCCCTCCCACTGCAAGAAAGATGTGGGGGATTTTAGAAACAGGAGTTTATTCACTGTGCTTAACTCAAAGCAGACTTCCACTGGATTGGGTCGGCAATTTACATACTATATAAAATGTCAGGACGATAGTCTCTTTTTACACATTGCTGATTTTATTGGATACTTTACAGTCTTTATCCTGATGTAAAATTTCCTCCTCTCTGGGTTTTTAAATAATTTTCTAACAAGGAGAAGGCATTCACATTTTCTTTTGAAATGAAAAAGAAAAGGGGTTTGCAATAAACAGTTGAAGTCCGTAGGCATCTCACACATGTTAGAGAGCGGGAGAAACACATTTTTTGAGGATCGTCAGAATGCTTATGTTTTAGAATTCTTATTAGTCAACATACAAAACATCACTGCAAAAGCCCTGTTTGAAAGTTGAAACAAGAAGTCTGTCTTTAGTTTCTGAAGTCTAAACATCACAGATTTAAATTTAAAGTCTGAACTCCAAACATTTCTTATAGTTTAGAGGATATTTTTAATTTTGGCACCACATCAAATGGAATCTCACTTTTCTGAACCTCAATTTTCTTACCTGTAAAATGGTACAATTTCTCAGGACAGCTGGGATCATTAAAACAAGGGGGATATAACTTTTTGAAAGTAAAAGGTCTTCACAGCAAGTGTATAATGGTCTTAACAGAATTCGGTTTCTCTAGTCCATGCATCTGTTACTTAGCTTAGAGATGAAAGAATGGATATGCTGGTCTCTTGTGGAGCTGCCTCTAAATTTGTTTTAGTGGGTGGAAATAGGAACTTGTTCATTTTCTTTCAAAAAACAGGACCAATTACAACGACACACTAAATATCAAAATACCATTTCAAAGGACTCATGCCTCTTAACAACCCTCTTGTTCCACCCCCCAATATCACATTCAGGAAAAGAAGAGTTGTGAAATCATTTTCTTCCTCAAATTTAGGAAGAACAAAGGTTGCATATCTCATACTACATTTACCAAATTTACTTTGCTCTCTTTCTGAGTCCTTAAATGAGTTAAGATAGGTAAGCAGCTATCACCCTTACAGACAGAACCTTGACCTTTTGGATATACTAGTACCAGCCTCTCAGACTTATTTTCCTTCTGCAGCCTGGTCTGGAGAAGGGTTGTATGAGTATTCCAACTTTGGAGACTGTTTTCCACCTGGCCTATCCACAGCAGGCATGACTAATTGATCCCAGGGTGATTTCTACCTTGCCCATCCACTGCAGGCATGACTAATTGATCCCAGTACTTCTTCCTTGTGATTCTAGATTAGGCCCCTCAGAAATCTTTCAAGACGAGTTTCCAGGCAATCAGCCATAGCAACTGATCAGTTCACTTCTGAGTTATAACCACCCTCAGACTAGGCCAAAGGGCAACTCTGAACAACTTACAGGCAAAGAAGGGACAGAGGGATTTACTTGCCAAATAAGTTAACAGTGTTAATATAACCCCAATGGGAATGTTTACCCTACTTATGAGACCAAACTTCTCAGGCTGAATTTCACTACCATTCATTTGGATATAAATACCTGTAATACTCCTTATAAATCACTCTTATCTAGTCATTAATAAGAACTTCTTAAGAGCCATTATTAGATAAAATACTCCTGGACAGTTCCAATTGCTCTATGTCATTATAATTAATAAAAGTGTACATCCTGATGAATAGTCTATAATTCAGGCTCTTCAGTAATTAGACTGAAATGAAATTTTATTATATTTGGATTTCATTTTCCATAATCGTGGGCCCATGTGAGTCTATCTCAGTAGAGACCTGGTGTATCTTTCATCCAGATAAGCCTCTGTTTTTATGGGCAGTGTAAAGATGTACCCAGAACTGATTTCTTCAAAACAAGCACCAGGAAACAAATATCTGATTCTTTGGCCGGTGCGCATCAGCAGCAAAACAAACAGACCATTATAATTGTGGCAAAGAATGAGATAGCAAAGTCAATGAGGAACAAGGCACAACGTCAGCTGGTCTGCACTGTAAAACAAAAGCACAAAAGTCCTGTTAATACAAGAGAGGGCAAAGTCTCATCGTTCTCAGCAAACTTTGGTGATATGCGGGCTCATCCTGATTAAAAGTTGACTTGTCTGTTAGTGTCCATATTTTCTTGGTAGGTAGGTGACAGGCCTCCCTTAGCGAGCTTTATCTTAATCTATCCTATAGCGTTACTAGGCACTGACCTCACTTTCTTTCTGTATATTTCAATATAATTCCTTCATTTTAATGTTTTGGGGTCACACCCAGTGAGCTCAGTGCTTACTCCTGGCTCTGTGCTCAAGGATCACTGAGGTAGGGCTCAGGGACTATAAGCAGTACTGGGGATTAAACTTGGGCCAGTTGTGTGCAAACTCCCCATACTTACACCTTACACTCCATACTATCTCTCCCCCCTTAAGCTGTTGCTTTCAACATTACAGCCTGTGTTTAATCAGGACAGCTGGAAAGAGCCTCATGTTGGAAATGCACGCCAACAAATTCGTTGCGAATACTTGCACTGGTCGGGTACTCTATTTGGGGGTAGGTTGTGAGAGCTAAACATCACTAAGGAATTGTACTGACATCTGACAAGTGTTTCTATGACCTAACTTTGTGAATCAATTGGCCTTGAAACAACGAGGAATTCTGAAACCACCATTATCCAACGTTACGGGAGGTGGTTTTTTTCATTCCTTGATTTTTCTACCAGCAGAGAAGGTTTTACTGTCCACACTGCAGCCCAGAGGAAGGGCGGAGTTCCTTTTCTGGCCTTTTCTGATGCATGAAAGACAGTGGAATGGGAAAACAACCAGGAATCTGATGAGTTCTACCCTGACTTCTTTTTCCTTTTTGTCCATAGGCTTCCAAAGAATAACAGCAAAACAAGACCTAAGGTGAAGGATTGAATCTGTTACCCAGTCTTCTCCAAACAGGATTTAATACGCCCATTCCCATGGCCCCCAACCCCCGTTATGTGACTTACTGGCAAATTAACTTTTAATTCTTTTGTTTTTCCCTCAAAGGACATGGAGGAAAGAAGAAGGAAAACAACAACCCCCAAACCTTTCTAAGTGCCTATTAGTTGTAGTTTATAGATGAGACTTGATAAGCTTCCAGAAGCCACTAATTAGAAGGAAGACAGTAATTAGGCAGAGTCTGTGACAGGGTCTCCCTTACTCTGCTGTCTTTTGCCGCCCTCCCAGGCCCAGTTCAAATGACCATTCTTGGGGATTCACTGTCAACCCTGCCCTGCTCGCCAGGACCCTGACCACTGCGCCCTCTAGGTTAATTTTCACGTCCTTGAGCTGAAACCTCCTGATTGTCCTGTCTAGGTGCAGTCGCCCTTCAGAACAGCACCTGGGTTCTCGCCTTGGGTTTGCTGACTGACCATTCGAGGGAGTCAAAGAAAAAAAGAAAAAAAAGGCCAGAACCGTTCAGGAGAAAACTGAAACTCCTTATCTTTTCATCCACAGCAACAAACAAAATAGCAGAATCCCTTTTCTTAAGCAGCATTGGAAATGGCGGGCTCTAGTGTCTTCGGTTCCACCAAGACGTCTCCTCAGTGGTCACGGTCAGTGGCTGTCTCTGGCCTCTTTGTGGCAGTCAGCGACACCTGGAGTCCAGAGGCCAGTGGGCAAGGCTGGACTGGGGGTCCAGGCAGAGGTGGAAAGCAAGATGGTGCCCCCTGTGATGGCTGGCCTGTGACATGGAGTCCAGGAGCCGGTAAGTTTTCTTTCATTTCACTTTCTCTCCAGCGCCACTTACAGGGGGTGACGTCAGTGGAAAATGACTCCATAATACATGCCACTTAGAGTAGCGCCCCCACAGATCCAAGCTTAACTGTACTCAAACTGTCAATCACATAGCACAAAAAGGGGAAAAAAACAAGCCCTGTTCACTCCAAGCTCTTTGAACAAGTCTGAGGCACGGCTCCCACGCCCAGCCCTGGGCCTCCAGGGCCCAGGGAAATTCCAGTTTCTTAGGAAGATAACGGAATCATCGCCCCTCTTCTCGACCCTTCAGTTCCTAGAAGCTGGGAATGTTAGGGGGTCTCCCTCCCAGGGGCCAGGAGAAGTTCTAGGTCCCAGACTGTCACCTGCGAAATGTTCTGTTCAGTCAGGACTGGGGTTTGGATAGAAGCAGCCATGGAGCCACTTTCTGTGTAGTGCAACTGTTGTCGGAGACGCCTTGGCACGAAAGGCCTCACAGTCCACCCAAGGGTCTCATTCCACCTGGCCTGACCACGTTGCTCACTTGACTGGGCTTGCAGCGAGGTGCTCCAGTCAAGTACGAGCTGCCGCTACCTAACAGGTGCTGGTAACACACAGGAACGGAAGGTCACAGAGGTTTCCGCATTAAAAACTCTGCTCGTGAAAAATGTGAGCGAGTGCCTGCTCCCTACTTTTTCTCAACAATCACGTACCCTAACGCATGAGAAACAGATCACGGGGCACTGCCTTTGAGGTGTCCAAGGATCTTTCTGTCATCAGAGTTTGGGGACGCCTAGGAACGTGGGTGGTTTTGCTAACATGGGTTGCTCTGAAGCCACCGCTATGCATGGGCAAAGACAACTTCCACAGGTTGTGGGAACACAAGCCCAGCCTTTCCATGCTCCTCCAGGTGGCCTGGGAAATGCCAGAATCAGGCAATTTCCTTTCTGGAGAGCCCCATGAGTGCATACAATCCGAGCTCATTTCCTCCTATTGGTTTTTGTTTGAATGGTTTCCTTTGATATGGGAAGTCTTCCGCTCTCCTTCTGCAGTTATCTAAATCCAGGCATCCTTCTCCACTCCAAATCTGCTGCAATTGGACCACACCCAACTGGCCTAGCAGTTTCTCCCTCCCTCTTGTCAGATTAAACACTGGGTGTCAGGTGAGCCTCGCCTTCTCAGTTGGCTTCTGTAGTCAGGACCTTCATTGTGTGTGTCTGTCCACAGCCACGTGCACAGCTCTGAGGTATGAATACACATGCACACTTCAGCTCCCGTCATCTGCACTGTGCTTCTCTTATGTGGCCTCATTCTACCGGTTCAGAAAAATGGGTCTTCACCAGTACTCTCCAAAAAGGAAGGAAGAACCTTTTGTGAATGATTCACAAGGGCCCAGTTGACCACCCAGCAAACTTGGAACTGGAAAACACTGGGGACGCTAGCTCAGTTGAAGGCTGAGTCCGAGATTCTTCCCGTCACTAAATTTCATTCTATTTATCCGTTCTGATTTCTTCTTGTGCCCTGATCAAGTGGCTTTGCCCACGCTTCTTTGCTCCTGTGTGTCTGTGTGTGTGTTTCTGTGTACGGGTGTTTCTGTTTGTGTTTCTGTGTGTTTGTGTTTCTGTGTGTTTGTGTTTCTGTGTGTTTCTCTGTTTCTGTCTCTCTGTGTGTGTGTGTGTGTGTGTGTGTATACACTGACAAAATCACTTGATGCAGATTCCAACAAGCACACTGCTTGTGAGAATATCTGCTACTCACAGGCTCTCAGTGGGGAAAAAAAGGACAGGAGACACTGAATCTTCCAACACAGACAACTGGGTCAGAGTCTCCAGGAAGGAAGGACACATGGTTTCAGGAAGCACCTTGGAGCGATCCTGGTTTATTTATTCTCTAAGCAACAAAGGGGTCAGCCATTCCTTAGGGACCAAAAACCAGAAATAACTGGCAGATGTCAGGAGTGTTTCTTGACCCCAGAGGAAATCTGTCCATTCATTCACTCATCCATCCACCTGTCCGTCCACCACTCATTTCTAAAAGGTAAGTTTAGGAGTATAACTCCAACACATGCCAGATACCATCTGCTCGAATGACCTAAAAACAGCCTAAGTAGGTAGGGCCAGAATCAATCTCATCTGCTCCAAAACAGCTCAAGGTCTGGGTGATCAGGGAGCAGGGTAAATATTCCATTTTCAAGGTCAGAGCAATAGCATAGCAGGGAGGGCATTTGCCTTGAACGCGGCCAATCGAGGTTCAATATCCAGCATCCCATATGGTCCCCGAGCTCCACCAGGAGTAACCTCTGAGCACTGCCAGGAATGGCCTAAAAAAAGCAAAATAAAAAAATTTTTTTCACTTTCTCACATGCCCTGGATGGAACTTTACAAATGAGGCCCATCCTCCTGTGTTCACCTGCCTTCCTTTCATCTGGACTAACCAGATCCATGTCTTATTCCTAAAAAAAGAAAACAAAACAAAAAAACCAACTTGGATATTCCAAAGTCTGGAGTAAAATTATTTTGTAGACAATAAACTATATACACTCTCACTAGTAATTCCTTTATGAGCAATAACATGACATTAAGATATTATAGGAATAATCGGATGGAATCCCTACTATTCTAGGAATAATCGTGTGGATCCCCTACTACTCTTAAGTTAGAGTCTGTGGCATGAATTTGGAAGGATTCTCCAAGAGCTTCCTGTTCACCCTGGGGGAAAAAATATTTCCAAAAGAGCTCATATTGCACGTTTATTCTATGCAATACAGATATTCTTAATATAGTGATCTCACTTAATCCCACTATCACCAGAGTAATAATATTACTCTCATTTCAGAGATGAGAAAACAGATTCAAACGCATTTATAGTTTGGCTAAGATTGTGCATCTAGAGTCTGGGGCAGAGCCAGAATTTGAACTGACTCAACCTAGTACCAGATCAGTTCTTTGTGGGAGCTGAATCACGGTACTGCTCCCAAACGGGAGAACTCCTGGGCTCCTCCCTAGAGCACACAATCAGAGTGTCAGGGGCTGAGCCCTGGAAATCTGTCGTCTATCTTTTTAACATGCTTCTTAAGAGTTAGTACAGTCAGCAAAACCAGCACTAGAGGCCAGGGCAAAGAGTTTTAAAATGGGTTCTTAGAGGAAACACACGTTCTTTCTTTTTCTGGGGCTGAAGATGAGAGAGAAGACTAGCGCAGCAATATGAGCTTGGCTCAGACTCCTTCAAGGACACTGTGGGTATTCTTGTCTTTTACTTGGTTTCCAAGTGACCTTCAAGGACAGATAAATGGAACAACCCATTCTATGAGATGTGCACTGCGTGTATCCAAACATAACTAGAGTCTCTCATGGAAATGAAGCAACACAAGGTTTATTTTTTATTTTAGGATTAGGATATTGCCAAGAACACCCCAGTTTCTGTGCTTTGTCCATCGTTTCTCTGCCCATGAACATGTCAGTCAGGCTTCTCTGAAGTCCCAATGTGAAAAGAGCCTGGCTGGTAAGGTGGGGCTCCCCACCTTACCAGTGGTCAGGAGTGGCTGACCACTCCTCACTACTGAAGTTCAACTTCACATGTACAATCCCTAGAGGGAAAACTCATCCACTCATCATCTGTCAAACAGACTTCTAGGTGTGTCTGGTAGATGACAGACTATGGGTTTATTTAAGTGTGGCTTATAGCTAATAATCAACTACAGAAAAATAATAAAACATTTCCATCCTTTGATTACATTCCATACCGGTAGAGCACCGACTATTTACCAGACATGGGATCAAGCTTAATTCACGTACAGACTGCTACAATAAGGAGACATATGTGAGAGTCTGTGCGTGGCATCTATACTGGCAGATTTTGATATTTAAGAGCTAAGTTCATGTGTTATCTTTTTTGCTGAACCCGATGAGGTAAAGAGAAAAACAGGGAATATGACAACATAACAACAATAACAAAAACAACAAATGACATTGATTTCACCCTTTTGAAAGAAACAGCAGCCACAGCATGTCACTGAAGTCTGTTAGCCTGCAAAACTTAGCTTTATAACCAACCCCAAGATCCTCCTTCTCTACAGCTCTGCCGAATGGGACAGGGTTATTCCAAGGCAATGACTGATGGAAGTTTTCATGGATTTGCTCTTCGACCTCAATGAGCTTCTTGGACCTTCTCCACCACCTTTCTCCAAACTAAGATGAAATTTTTCCTCTTTCCTGTGCCAGCGGACTCAGACCTGATCCCACAATTGTCAAAAGCCATCTCCCACCAGAGAGAGAATCTCTGTCCAACCTTGGGCTCAGGGCGGCTCAGGTGCCGAGCTAGCACTTTGGTCCATTCTCCTTCTGCCGACCTGGCTTCCTCTTAGCCCTGTTTCCTCCATCTCTCTTTCCATCTCAATATTCCATACTCCACCCTCCACGTTTTCACCATGAAATTCCACTTCCAGTCACCCCTAGTCAATGTGTCTCCCAAAGGTCCCGAGTATCATCCTAACAACATGGCACTAGGCTCCATCTTTTATCTTGGTGGGCCTTGATTCATGATCTGGGCATACTTTCTCCCCAGCTTTTAGGGGATAATGAGAAATGCATATCAATATTCTATGAGTAGGGACCATTATTTCTAGGACATACTAAAGGGCACAACCCATTCTCAGATTTACAGCGTGGAGAGACCGCACCTGTCCTCTCTGTAGCTCCTCATCCCTGAGCTCCACGTTTCCCAAGGTGGCACCAGAAATCACTTCCTAGATGACTCCCAGCTCCTGAGTAATCCCAACTCCCTAATGATTTAAATATCACCCCTCCATGGATGAAGCCCAGATGAGCATCTAGCCCTAAAAAAATCCAGCCAGACTCTTCCACTAGGACTTTGTACAGTCTCTCCAGATATCTCACGACCCAAACTCTTCTCTGTATCTTCCTCCAATCTCTCTGTTTGTGCAGGTCCCCGGCAACGTGAGTTACCGTGACCCAAACTCACGGTCTGCAGGGCATTTGGGTCGCCTTCCTTCACCTTCACAGGAGTCTCGTGTCTGCCCTTGGGAAATGACATTATCTCCCGCCTGATTCTCATGGCCTCTTTCAGCGTCTGGCTTCATGATATCCTGGGAGCCTGAGTTCTCAGCTCTCACTGGCGGGCACAGAATTCTCTCCCGAAAGCAGCCTGATCCCAGGAGCCGCCACAATTTGGTCCATACCCAGGATTTCACCCAGTCTCTGCCCTAGTTTCTGTTCTATCTGCAGAAAAACCTGCAAGGGCGCTTCCCCAGGCCTGCACTGCGCTCTTAGCCTTCCTCCACAGGCCCTGACAGAGGCGTCTCTTCCCCTCCTCTCTCTCTCTCTCTCTCTCTCTCTCTCTCTCTCTCTCTCTCTCTCTCTCCTCACAGGCCCTGACAGAGGAGTCTCTCTCCTCTCTCTCTCTCTCTCTCTCTCTCTCTCTCTCTCTCTCTCTCTCTCTCTCTCCTCTCTCTCCTCACAGGCCCTGACAAGAATCTCTCTCCCTCTCCTCTCTCCTCTCTCTCTCTCCTCACAGGCCCCTGACAGAGTCTCTCTCTCTCTCTCTCTCTCTCCCTCCTCTCTCTCCTCACAGGCCCTGACAGAGCTCTCTCTCTCTCTCTCCCTCTCTCTCTCCTCACAGGCCCTGACAGAGTCTCTCTCTCTCCCCCCATAGTCATAGGCCCTGACAGAGTCTCTCTCTCTCTCTTCTCTCTCTCTCTCTCTCTCTCTCTCTCTCTCTCTACGTCTCTCTCTCTCTCCTACAGGCCCTGACAGAGGCACTCCCTCTCTCTTTCCTGTAGGCTCTCTCCCCTGCTCACTCGGAAGCAACGCTTACTGCCAGAGCACCCACCTTGACTGACCCTGCTTCCCCGCCGCTTTGCGGCATGATCTACCTTCTTCACAGTAATTTATTTATATTTTTTACCTGCCATCCTAGAGCATAAATTCCAGGAAGGCAAAGGAAAAGAGGAAAATTTCACACCTACTTATTTGACCTTACACATAACCTCCTGTTTTTCCCTTCCCTGAAAACTCTTCTGTGGCCAAGATTCCAGAGCTAAAGCATGATCAACTCGACTCTGCCAACAGGAGACCAAAGCTCCACATAGTTGACAAAAATGAGTTTAGCCAAAGCAGCAGAGCCTGGGTTCACATCTGTGTTGCTAGCCTCAACTCTGGGTTGATTCCAACAACCTTTCCCTCCCTCACCAGATACTGGAGGTTTCTACGTTTCTATTTTTCTCTACTTACCCATCTGATACTCTTTGGAGAGCTGCTCTCCCTTGACTTAAACAGGCGGCCCTGAGTCTAGAGCTGGACGGCCATAAAGAGCCAAAAGCATAAGCCTCTTGGCACCCCTGGGTCTGTTCCACACCTCAAAACTTGACAGCCAAACAGAAACAACAATGACAGCCACAATAACAAAAATATCTTCAATCAAGACTTGCCGGAGCTTGTGAAAAATGAAAACAGGGAAGTAGAGGTCTTGTATACCAGGACATTACAAACTACTGACTGCTACTTTTGTTATTGTTACTGCTAACAGCATCCCTGCTAACACAGGGCGCTTCCTTTCCTTTCAAGTTAGGGATGAACGTGCCAGCTGCCTCTTGGAGCAGCACAGGGCATCTGGCCCTTCACGGTTCTCCTATGAGTGAAGATGGGGTCCTACCACTCCTAAGTGGTAGGACCCCGTCTTGAAAACAGGAGCCAAGAGGCACAGGGAACGTGTGGCCGGAGAGACAAGCATCAAATTCCACAGACACTCCCTAATCCCATTGGAATGCCATTAGGTGACCTGATTTATTTTTAAGTTGAGTATCAAGCTTCTTTGGCTGGGGGCAGCTTTAAGGGCTCCTGGCTCTGAAACCTTCGAGAGTTGTTCCAGATGGAACCAACCATGTGGTGCTGGGGGAGAAAATCCGAGGCTCTTACATGCAAAGTAAGGGGCTACTAACTATAGGTCCCAAGCCAGCTCCTATTCATGCAACCCAATTCAAGACAGAAAGAGCACTACCTGAAGAGTCCTACACCACAGAGTCTCGGAAAGTGGGCACATCTGTACCCCCAACCCAGACCCCAGTAAGAAGCTTTCCGCATCCTGGGATTCCCTTTGTACCCCAGGTCCCTGCCCTAAGGCCAAGGCCCATCCCAGTCCTTAACCAGCCCTTCCCGCACTCACGAGCTGGCTCCCTTTTACATGAACCCTGACTGCCTTGCCCAGCACAGGTTGGCTTCCTTGAGACGCCTTTGCAGAGAGCAACTGCCATTTTAAAGCAGAGAGAGGGAAAAAAAATTTAAGTGTGTGAGAGAGAGAGCAATTTTGTGTGTAGGAGAAAAGTGTTTCTAATTTTCAATCCAGATCATGTGAGGGAAAGAAGGGAATATGTGAAGGAGGGAAATAAGTCAGTAAATGCAGTTTCGTTCTGCTTCGCCCATTAGGCGCTGGAAGGAGGCCAGCCACATGCCATATTGCAAAGGAAGCAAATAGAAGCGGCCTCGGCCGAGCAGGCCGCTGCCTCGCCCCCGCAGCCTGCACACACACGTGGACGGTCCACGGGTGTCATTTCACCGCAGGCTGCAGCCCAGCCCAACGAAACATATGGTTTTGATTTTTTCTCTCCTGCTTTTCAACCAGTGAGCAAGACACAGTGTCACAAACCCATCTCTGGGATCTGCTGGCTTTTGCCACAAGGAACAACACACTTGCCTACTTTCAGTCTGGAGAATCAGTGAGCAAAGGCAGGGCCTCTGAGTAAGGTTGGGGGGAAACTCTTGAGTCCCGGGTCCCCTCCCCTGCTGCACTCAGGCTCTGCCATGTGCCACCGGGCTTTCTGAACTAATTACCAAGCTCCAAGGAAGAGATCACAACATCAGCTGAAAAAAAAACTATCACCAGCAGCAGAACGATAAAGTCAAGACCCAACACAAGTCTGCGGAAGAGAATGAGAGTGAACTCGGCGGCCACCAACAGGAGCAGCGACAGGTCCCACAACGGGCCCAGCAATGGAACCAGCAACAGGACCAATAACCGGACCAAGAGCAGAACAAGCTACTGGACCAGCAGCGCTTTCCAGCTCCCAGGCTGGGTCCTGGGTCCTCAAGAGTCTTCCTCGCACTCTTCCTGGTCAATTATTCAGTCTGGTCTGGGAGAGGGGACATCTATTTTATCCTGAGGAGAGGGGGACTATAGGAGAAACGCTTGTTTCTTTGTGGTCAGCTTGAAAATTCGTCATTTTTTTATGTTAAAAGCCAAAGTTCAGCATAACTGGGCTCGTGGAGCTTTTGCAAAAGCTCTAGTGAAAGATCTTTCTTTCCTTCTTTTTTTCCTCTTTTTTTTTCCACCAGAGTCTGAGTTTGTGGGAAAGCAGAAAGAGACCTGGAGATGTTTTGGTTAAACATCAACCTGGGAATTTTCCGAAGAAAAAATGAGCGGGCTCACCCCAGGGCGAGTCGGAAAGCTTTAAAACAGGCTTTGTCTAGAGGAGGGGTTGGCCAGGAGTTGGGAAATGGTTTACTAGCCCTCACCTCCTCTTTGTTTGCTTAGGCCGCCCCAGAGTAGACCAGGGAGGAACTGAGCGCGCGAAAATCCTTCCTGGTTTCTCCCTTGGAGGAAGCAACGGCAGGTTACTGCTGCCCAGCGCTGGCGGGGAGGAGGGGGGGAGGATGAATTAGTTTCTTCAGTGACCTTGGCATGTGCGGGTGACAAGTGTGTCTCCCAACGGCTGAGGGTTCCACTGGGCACCACCAGGAGACAAGGCCACGTGCCACTACTGCTAAAACCATTCCCATTTAGTGGACCCCCAAAGTCAAAACAAAATGAAGTCCACAAAACCACTTCAGGATCTCTGCAGACTGCCTTCCCGTGGTACTTGGGTTGCGTGACACCCGCCTGCGACTCTCTGCCTCTACCTGCATCTACACTAACCTGAACTGAGGCTCTCTCAAGCTGCGGAATATATATTCCCATCTGTTTGGACACGCAGATATGCACTCAGAGCTAGCTCTGTACAGGAACCCATCTAAATCGCTGTATGTACGACTAGACAGAAACCTACGGCCATTGTCAATACAGGCGTACGTACACATCTACCAACCTACACATCTATTGTTGATTCCTACACTACAGGGAGCTTCACAAGCTGATGCCAGCATCTTGTCAGGTGTTTCTAGAGACCTCCTAGACCTAATTGCTGCACCTGAAGCCGGTTCCAAGCCCCCATGCAGCTCAGGAAGTCATTCACCAATCCCATTAGCTTTCCCCCCTTCATGGAGGCTCAAGAAAGGGGAAGCTCCCCTTAATTTTTGTTTCTTCAGCAGAACTGACTGCAGGGTTAGGGAGAGCTCAGTGGGCTGAGCTCAGCTTTGCATGGAGTAGGCCCAGCGTCCATCCTGAGCACCCCAAGCATTACTGGGTCTAGCCTCCGAATGACGCAAAACCCAACAAACCAAAGCCAACTAGAGTAAGAGTCCAAAGCTGCCCACACTCCACATAGGACAAGTCTGGGAAGGGGATAGTCCACTTGTAGGACTCTGGGGTCACTCTTTCCTGAGCAAGGAGGGCCCAGGATTGAAGGACACAGGGAGTCACACTCCCTACAGCCCAAGAAGGCATTTAGGACAACTTGTCACGGCATACACAGGCCAGGGCTTACAGCCAAGGGGCCCGGCAGCTCTCAGAAACTGCTGGTCAGGAAGGTGGTGATGGGAACCTCAGAGCTTAAGAAGAGGGGGCGGGGGACCAAAGGGCTGGTTGCAGGTGCTGCACGCAGATGACCAGACGTTGGCCCCTGTCACCACATGGTGTGACCCCCAAGCACTAAGATGGGAGTAAACCCTCATACAGAAACACACACACACACACACACACACACACACACACACACACACTCACTCTCTCTCTCACACACACAACTACTACATAAAAAATGCCCCGATTCCTTCCATCCAAGTTGGGGTCCCTCTCTGACTCTCATCTTTCTGCATGTGCTTTTCTGGGTAGGTGGCCCTCAGAGCCCAGGGCCATGTGAATCCCTCGAGGGCTCCCCACACACACACACCTTCTTGCTATGTGAGCACCCCAGGAACATAAAGCCTGGGTTGGAAGAGCAGGCCCTGGGCAGTAAAGAGTTAAAGAGACCAAAGCTCTCCCCGTGGGTCCCAGCAGCCAGTGGCAGCCAGTCCCTTTGATCCTGCTTCTTAATTGCAGCCTGGTTGCAACAGGGGACTTTAAAGAAAAGAAACAGGGAAACTCTAGAGATAGGGTTTGTTTGGTTTCCTGAGGGGACTGTCTTTGTGGTGGCTGCCAGGAAGCTGATACTTCAGGGTTCAAATGAGGGGCTTCTGAAGGGGGCCAATGAATAGCCCTTTCTCCCCAGCTCTGAATCAGGTGAGAAGCACCCCCCAGAAGCACCAAGCACGGAGGGGTGGGGGTGCTGGCACAGGCTTGGCAGAAGGAAGAGAGGAGAGCGGGAAACCAAGTCAGGAGCTCTCTGCAGTCAGTGGAAAACATCCCAGCCCTGCACGAAAGGGTGTGGAGGGATTTCTAGGAATTCCCATGGAGGCTTGCAAAGCCACAGCACCAGCCAACATCTCACTGCTGGGCTGGTCTTGCAGTTAATAACGAGCCTTTGACATCTGTTATCAGCTTTACTGTTATCTGCTATGCGATGCTGTCTACTTAAGGGGCACCTATGTCTTTAGGCTCCTGCCAACACACACTCAGAGCAGATTCTAAAGCCAGGTCAAGGCCAACTGACACCACAGACAATAGTGTGGTTCTGCCACTCTCACCCTGCACTTTCCCAGACGCCTCCATCTCGGAGGAAGATCGGGGCAGAGCCACATGCACCCAGGCTGGCTCTCTGCTTCCTGTGCGGGCTGCCGCCCTTCCGGCTGGTCAGTGACTCCTACTCCTCCAGCACAGTTGAGAATAGGTTTTCTAATGCAACCCACTCCCCCCAACCCCCAACATTTGCTGCCACCCTCAGGCAATGCTGGCTGGGACAGTCTTAATGTCCAGCCTTGCTCTGTTGCTTGTGACCTTGGCGAGGAACTCAGCCTCCCTGCTCCGGCTTCTTCATGTGTGTCAAAAAGCTCAACTGCATCAAAGCATCTCGAACGTTCTCAGCTGAAGCTCAGCCCTGAGAAGGCGCTGCATTAGCGCAGGCTATTCTGCTCCCTTCCTTCCTCAGAGGTGCCCTAAAGGGCACGATATTCTAGCGATCCGCTTTGCAGTCAAAATGGGCACATTATTGTTTGATTTCGAGCCACACTCGGCAGTACCCGGGGCTTACTCCTGGCTCTGTGCTCAGGGATCCTCCTGGCGGGGCTCGCAGGACCCTAAAGGATGGGATACAGGGGGATCGAACCCAGGTTGGCTGCCATCAAGGCAAACGCTCTCCCCACTCCACTACCGCTCCAGTCCCACATTCTACAGTCATTTAAGCTGGGTTCCTGACCTGGAAAGAGGGAATTGATGAGGGAGAGACAACGGGTCATGTACCAAGAGGTAGGACCAGCTGCAGAAAGAAGGTAGTGCGGTCCAGCCTTAGGTGCTTCGCTGTACGGACTGCTTTAGCGGGCGCTTCTCTAAGCTTGCCAAGACACGGGCTGCAAGAGCCATTTTAACTGCATATAACAAGGGCCCTTTAAACTGCCTATGACCGGTCCTCTGTAGCTACTGTGCATCTGTGGAGGCACAGAGCAGGCAGGCGATGTCTACCTCTTACAGGGAAACGCTGAGTTTGTCCGCGTGTTCCCTGGATGGACCCCTGGAGGCCGGAGGGCTGAGCAGAAAGGCAGACTCCAGCACTGGCCACCAGTCAGAGAAACAAAAGACAAGTTAAAAGACATATTCAGAGGCAGAGAAAGTCTTGAGCGAGCAGAGCAGACACGTAAACAAATAGGCCAGCCTGCCCTCCCTCGAGGCAGTGAGCACTTTTCTCAGTGCTGAGGAAGAGCCTGTCCAAGGAGAAAACAGTCAGGGCGGGTTCAGGGAAAAGGCAGCTGAGACTTGGCAGCCAGGAAGGCCCCGCTTGTTCTCACTTACACAGATGCAAGCAAAGGCACCCCCTTGACTTCTCAAATGAGCAGCTTTTCCATCAAGGACGGCTGCAGGTCAGGGGAGATGATCAGAAAAACCAGCCTGTCGGAGTGGAGCCAGAGTAGAGGCGTTAGGGGCTTGCCTTGCGCGTGGCACCTCGATTGGGTCCCAAGCAGCCCATCTGCTCCTCCAAACCCACTAGGACGGCCCCCGGGTACAAGCCAGGAGAAAAAGCCGAGCACCGCCAGGTGTAGCCCACCCCACCGAAAAAGAGAAATGAAAACTCAGCCGTTTCTGCAGAATCCAAACTGACAGTTCCCATAGACCCAAAAAAGCTTCACTGTGCCCCGAAAGTGAGAAAACACACTTTTGACATCCTCACTTAGACATCTGCTAGAACCCAGCCAGACTTTGAGGACTTTCTTGGTTTCAGTCATAATTATTTCTTAAAATAATGAGGCCTGGGTCGGAGAGTCAATACACAAGTGATGGCATTTGCCTTGCACGTGGCTGACCCTGCTTTGACCCCTGGCATTACTTGGTCCCCTGAGCACTGTCAGGGGTGACCTCTGAGCAGAGAGCGGGAGTAACCTCTGGACACCAGGTATGACCCGCAAATGAAAAATAAGAATGAAAATAAAATACTTCTTAAAGATTGAAGAAAAGATACTCTATGAGGCTTAAACTGGATTTAGTCAGCTCCTGCTAGATTCAGGGGTTCCAACCCCCACTGAGGCAGTGGGAATGGCATGACAGTTCTAATCATTCTGGAATTCATACTCTAATTACACACACACATTTAGTATTTGTCAATGGTTGGTTGTAAATATTTTCTTCAAGTTAACTGTGAAGATCTATGTTCTAAAAGTCAGCCGAATATAAGAAAGCTGCCATTAAATAGGTCTCATGATCAACCCAATATTCTGTGGCTCGAACCAGGCCCATGAACCAGTATCAGTTTCTGAGAGGACCACGACATGGGGCTCCGGTCAAAGCAAGTAACCTCTGTTGGGGACAATTACGCAGTCATCCCCGAGTCACCGAGACGCCACCTCACAGGCCTGCTTACTCATCTTTGCTCGACAATTCTGCTTCTCCATGGCTATTTATACTGATCCTCCGCTCCCTTTTATTCTCTTTGAGGTCCCTGGCAGTCTTCCCCAAGGCTCTCCCCTGGCCATCTGCCATCTCCACAAATGCCCCCTTCTTTCTAGAGGTCACAAGCCTCCAGTCACGTGATTCCAACTGCGGCTTCAATGCAGGTGTCCACAGCTTGTGCTTGCGGCCCAGCCAGGTGTCTAAGCTCCCCGTTCCACATTTTCAAGTGTCTCTGAGACAGCCCACGTGATGTCACGTCGTTAGTGAAGAACACCAAGAGCTCTAACCTCACCACCTCCCTCCCCGTCCCCACACAAGCCCCATCCCACCCACTGGCCCCGCTCTCCCTCTTCACCTGAAGATGGATCCCTGAAAACTCTCTTGTTAGACACCCCCATGTCGTTCTGGGGTCTCTAAGCTCTCCCCAGCTCCTCGCCCCCAACCCTTTCTCCTTTCCCTCAGTCTGGTTTTGCAACCCAACTCATTTCCACATCATGTCTGGAATATCGCAAATATTTTCTGGCTTGTGACATGACTGGTCACAAAGTTTCTACCCTCTAAGCCTGTCTGACCATTTCCCAGCTGCGTCCTGGTAATGCATTTGAGGTGATGTTACTGCTCACGAAACCAAACTCTACCTAGCGGCTCTCAAATCTCCCCACTCTCAGAGCACACGTCCACAAGTCTCTGATCTTCAGTAACGGTTTCGCCCTTGCTGAAACATCAGCGCGGTTTTGCTGTTCCTCCTTCTCCAGATGACCTTCCCTTTCTGATTTTGACTACAGCCCTCTCCAAATGTTTTGGTCACATACCCCGTCAGAAAAATACTTTAATCAGGAGCAACCGTTAGAAGAGCAGGACAGCAGGCAGTGGAGCCCTTGTAAGTGCTACCCTTACACACCGGTGCCAATCCGGGATGGAAATGATCAAACACACAAGAAAATGTACATTTGGAAAGGATGAGTCTATTAGTACGTAAGATGCAAGTTCAACGAGGGTGGAGAGAAAATGGAAGGTTAAGATGCTTGTCTTTGTGGAACAGTGTGCTAACAATTGTCGAGGGTACTAATGCCAACCTAGAACTGAGCATTAAATAGAGGCAGGAGGATACACATGACAACCCTTTGATGTATGTTCTGTAATCCATAGTCTGGAGGGGAAGGAAAAGAGAAAGAGAGAAATGGAAAGAAATAAAGAGCCTGCCATGGAGGAGGGCTGGGGAGGGGGGAGGGAACCGGGGACGTTGGTGGTGGGAGATGGGCACTGGTGGAGGGATGGGTGCTGGAACACTGTATGACCAAAACCCAAATATGAACTTTTTAATTGTATATCTTTGTAATTGTAAAAATAAAAAAAAATTTTTTAAAAAGATGCTTGTCTTTGGCCCATTTCAATCCCCAACACCACCAGGAGTGATTCCTGAGCAGTCAGGAGCAAGCCCTAAAGCACCCTGGGTTTGGCCCAAACAGCCTTCCCTAGCACCCCACCCCCAAAGATGTAAGTTCAACTAAGTCTTGGCCTACTTAGGGGATCGCACTACCCTAAGTTTGGGGGTGTCGCCATCCCATTTTAGAAGCACAGATCTAGACAAAATTCATCCACTTAGAACTCAAAGTGCGTCTTCTCTGACACCAGTCCAAATGCACCTCTAGATTTCTGAGCTTTTAAATTTATAAGTAGTAAATCTCTGATAGAATATTTGCATCCCAATTCATCAACCTTTTAGTTGATGAATTGAAGCTTGCATCTAAGATGCCAGGAACACATAGATTTTTAAAATAACTCGATATTGTAATTAAAAACATTACTGTCTTCCCAAAATTGCCTGGGCTGGGCTCTCCAATAGGCAACATCCATTACGAGAACGCTCCCAAGACAGCCTGCCGGTAATCTCATTTCAAGAGTGCTTAGGGCAGGAGAGACAGTTCTGAGGGTAGGACAGACACCAGGTTGAGCACAGTGATAGAGGTTCAATCCCAGCCCCCTATGTAGTCCCCCAGTCTCACTGAGCAGAGCCAGGGGTACAGCTAAGTGCAGCTGAGCCCTAGGTACCGCTGAGTGTGCCTCCCCCCAAAAAGATGGAGCTCACAGCTTTAAACAGGATCCTACCGTGTGGAGACTTCGCTTTTACCCAATCTCAGGCAAGCATGTTTATTTAGCATATTTCTTAACCTCTCTCAAATTCAGTAATTTATAAAACAGGGTCCAGTGAGGCTTTAACCATTAAAAAGAAATAATTGAGCCTAAAAGAGACCGACAGAGCAACCCAGAAGACACTGGCTCCGTTACACACCCAACATCGCGTAATGTAAGCTACACAGGACAGCTGAGCTTTCTAAAATAATTGACCTCCTTGCTCGAGCTTTTCTTTCTGCCCACAAATGGATTATTTTTATTTTCTTTATTGTACACACTCAGCTGAAAACACAGTGAAGGCCACCCTGCGAGATTCAGGGGTGGGGGGTGCCAGGGGGCGGAGTTTCAACCCTGGCTCTGGTGACTAGAACAGGGGATCACACATGCGTTACTGAACACAGCGTGTTACTCAACACCTCCAGGCACTCCCTCATCTGCCAACACAAACTTCAGGGGCGACAATATGAACCGGGGAGGGCCTCCTAAGATTTGAGTGACATGAGTCACGTGTCAGAGCCTACACTAGGATCACACCACGGAAATGCTGGTGGTCGCTTGGCCTCAGAACTGTGAGATGTTCCGGGTGCATAAGGAATATGTGGAATTTTGGTTTCGCTATTAATTTTGGCTCTTCCTGTCCTTCCCTGGCTTTCCCCTTTCCTGCCTCCCCCCCACCACAGCCCCCATCTCCTTTTAGGCCATTTATGCCATTAAAGAGCTAGAGGTTCTAGAAGTTCCCTGCCTTTCACCGCCAAACTCACCTTGCTTCCGTGAGGCCAGGGCAGGCTGGGCTTTAGGTTCCTAACCGCCTCTGAGGTCTCAAGGCCAATGCCCCAGGCTTTGTTGGAACCAGAGTCCAGGCTTCTAAAAGCACTTGCCAAAGAAGCCAGCAGGAGCCAGGGGCAGTGAAGTGCCACGGGTACCCAGAGCCACAAGAAGTGTCCCCCTGTTCTTCCAAAGGGAAGAAAATTGACCATTGGGGGAGGGAAAAAAAATCACATAAATCCGTTTCCAAAACCCAGGGTCTAACTCCTCACGCCAGGTCAGGGGGAGGGTTGTTGGCTCCAGGGTGTTAACTAGGTTTGAGCAGTTAATTGAGGTGAAAGTCAGCAAAAGTCTTTTTTTTTTAAGTGGACGAGCAATACGTATGTTAATTCTACTGCAGCTCTTTGCGTGCTGGCCTATTCTTATCTGGTTTCCAAGTATCTTGTTCCTGGAGTTTGCGGATTAAGCCTGGCTTTGCACAGCGGCCCCAGCCAGCTCCCCTCTCCCACCCCACCTCCCTCCGAAGAACCTGCCTGCGCCGCACTTCCTCCCCGTCGGCCTGCCGAGACCCATCCCTGAAAAGAATTTTTTGGAGCTTGGCTCCTGTTCGCTCTCCCAGCCCAGCTCCCCCACCCCCACGGGCCCCTTGCCTGGCGGCTCGTCTGCGAGCTCAACACACTCCTTCGGTGGGAATGTGGAAAATAAAACACAAACTCGGTGTTTAAAAAGGGGAGATCACCTTAGCAAAGGAATCTGCTTGGGAGTGGGGGAAGACGGTGGGAAGAGGGGTGCAAAAACGTCTAACAGGTGGGCCGTGGAGTCGGGATGGGAGACGGTCTTCCTCCAGCTCCAGGGAATCAAGTTTTCTCGCAGAACTGGGGGGCAGTGAGATTCCTTCCGGGACCAGCGCACCCTGGCTCAAATTGGGGGATTCTAGCATTTCTTTTAGACCATGACTCCCACCCACTTCCTGTTACGTTAGGCCCCAATCTCGTGTGCCTGGATGCTTTCAGCTTCCATGTTTTTCTACTCTGAGGCCTAGTTACAGAAGTGGTTGAGACCGTATTTAGGCTGAGAACCAGGAGTAGAGGAAATTCAAATAGATATAAATATACAGAAAACCCTTACCCTGGCTTTTCTTTTTTTTCTTTTCTTTTTTACTTTTTTTGGGGTCACACCTGGCGTTACTCCTGGCTCTGCACTCAGGAATTACTCCTACCAGTGCTCAGGGGACCACATAGGATGCCGGGTATAGAACTCGGGTCCGCTGTGTCCAAGGCAGGGGAGGCGCCCTCCCGGGCTGTACTATAGCTCTGGACGCCCCCCCCACCCCCCACACACACACACCTTCTCTTAATCCTGCTGCTCGCCCCGCCCCCCCACACACACACATTCACCAAGACTGTCTGACGCCTGCAATTAATCAGAGCCTAAACAATGTTAAATTCTTGCCGGCCAATAACGTGATTATTATCCAAGTCTGAAACTTATAATTTTGTATCACTTTTCTTTCCCGCCCTGTCTTTTGCACCCACACACACACACACACACACACACACACACACACACGGAGAGATATTAGGTAATTGCCTTGTTCTGGTCAAACAGCAAAAGCCAGCGAACCCAAGAGGTGTTTAATAAACACTTGTTGATGGATTGATGGACTATACGGACCAGGATCTCCCCAGACAAAGCAGGCCTTTGTCCGCCCGAGGTACAACGGGGGTGTCCACTTCTGCACCCCCTGCCTGCAGACTGGGGGCGGCAGCTCTCCAGAGCGCCTGTTCATACAGAATCCCTCCCTCGCCTCTTGCCTTACCTTTCACACCTGCTTCCACTCTCAGCCAAGGTGGCCAGATCAGCTTAGCTAACCGGGAGCCCTGACCCTAGGCCTCCCTCCCGAGATCACAGCTGCCGCACACCGTGTGCCCATGAGAAAAGAATACCAGATAATCACAAACAACCACTGTGCAGAGCCAAACACTGGAAGAAGGGGAAAGAAAAAACAACCAGGATTGTAACAAATTTACAAAGACCGTTGGGCTGTTTCGGCCTCTTCCTTCCCAGACAAACCAAAGCTGTCTTCCACACCAGTTCCCTCCGCCAGTGGTTATCTGTTTCTGCTCCCACTTCCCCCTTCCAGAAACCCCCGGCACCTTCATGTTGTTTCCAGCAACTTCCTTCCGTTCCTGGCCAAACCTGGGGTTGGGCTACAGGCCTTTGCCTGAAAAGATTTCGGTATCCTTTGCCCTGTTCAGCGCTAGAATCTCCGGCTTCCCGGCCTGACTTTGGACTTACCCTTGACTTAGCGACTTGCTGACTGAGCTATTTTCTCTCTCTCTCTCTCTCTCTCTCTCTCTCTCTCTCTCTCTCTCTCTCTCTCTCTCTCTCTCTCTCTCTCTCTCCTCCTCTGTGTCTCTATCTCTTTCTGTCTCTCTCTTTCACACACACACACACACACACACACACACACACACTCCATCATCCCCGTCGCCCACTTGCCCCCAGAGTCACTAGATAGTTGGAGGAGCCTATTTCTGATGGCTCTCGCCACCGTCCAGCTGACTGAGGCCAGAGGAAAGCCCTCCAAGTCCACTTTCAACAACCAACATTCCCCACAGTCGAGCCCAGCACTACCTTCTCATCAGTGAGCATGCTTCGCCCCTGGCAAAGCCGCCACCCTGGCTTCTCTGTGGCTCAGAGCTTTGGTCATTTCAGAAACTGTAAACAAATCAATATGCCTCCCTTGCCCCTCTATTATTGTTACCAGAAGTACAGGGGAAAAAGGCAGAGAAAATGCGTGCCAAGGCCGAGCCCGGTTAGAGGAGCACACGCTTCCCCCTTCGTCTCTCTCTCTTCACTCAATCCTCTGGCTCTCCGACTCTTGCCTGGAATCTTGAGTACCTGATCTTGAATTTCCATGGCGCTCCCCCTCCAATCGCGGAGTGAGCACGGGACTGGCTGGTGGCCATGTGATATTGATTTGTTTTTACCATGGCAACAGCACATTAAAACAACTAGCAGTGAGCAGAAGGCGGTTAACCAGCAAAGCTGTCTAACCAGCCTATTTCGCAAGCCCGTTTTCCTTCTTTCCCCTTCCATGAGTTCCCTTACTCCACTTTCACAAATTCAATACAAAAGTCAAAAAGCAAAAATAGCGCCCAGAGCTTTGAGCTCGCCCAGGCCTATATCTGAAAACAGTCTAGTTCGCACAGCTCGACACAAGACCCCCGGAGAAGACGCCGGCAGGCAGGTGGCAATGCCGTGACTTCCTTGGGAATTTTATTTGTTGATCTAAGGACGAAGAGCTGAGAAAATCGACCAAAGTCCAAAGCAGAGTGAAGGGTTTTGCATTTAGGACTTTCGATCCACTGAGCCTTTCCCTAAACCATCTCCCACCAGCTTCATTGCCACTAAGGTTTTCTCCCTTTTGTAAAGACTTCATTGTGTAAAAACACAAACAATTGGGGGGGGGCGAAGGTCTTCAAAGGCCCCAAACTCCTCGAATGCTACGACCATGAGGCCCAAATATGATCTCAAACGTTATTGAACTCATTAGAAGGGAGAAAAATTGAGGTTGGCGCTTGCTCTAAGCCACAGGGTATCTTAAGGCAGTGCAGAATTGGGAATTCCCAGAACTGCAGTTTGTTCTCAGAAGCAGCTTTCTTCCAAGGCTACAGATGAAAAACAACAGAAAAAAAGAACCAAAAATCCTCCCCCTGGTGTGTTGGCCCAAGCCCCCGGGGGCCCTTGTGAGACCGGTGCAGTTTCTGCAGCGTGGACTTCCTCTTCGGGGCCATCTGCAGGGCCCGGTGCTCTGGGCACAAAAGCTGTTTCCCCCCAACACCACCAGCCGTGAACTTGGCGGCACAACCTGGGCTAGAGAGAGGTCGGGGGCATACGGGGGTCTCCTGGGAACGAGGCCACCAGGGCTCCGCCAGGTGTGGAGGGTCCCCGGGGGAGGTCAGGTCGGGCTGCATCAGGGCTAGGTGCGCTGTGAAGGCCTTCGGCCGGGCCCAGCCAGATCCCCCCCACTCCACCCCTGGCAGAAGGCCGGCTCCCACCGGCCCAGGCTGGGGGGCACGTCGAGGTGCCCTCCTTAGGCGCCAGCTCCTTGCAGGGTCTCTCTCAGAAGCAGAGTAGCATGTTCCCGGCAGGACGGAGGAGAGAAATCTTCCTCTCCAGAGCCCGAATAAAAGAACACACAGCAGAAATAGTTGCGAGGTGACGTCAGAAGTTCTGGGCTAGTGTCCTGCACTTCTCCTTGAGAGTAAGAGCAGCGAGTGTGCAAGAATCCCCGGCGCCTGGCCCTGCTTTTGGAGGGAGATCCCGCCGGCCCCCTCCTCGCAAAACGGGCCAACCGAGTCCTCTGGTGTAAGGAAGACCAGAAGGTCTCCTTCATTTTCTTTTGCGTATTACTTTATTTTCCTCCCATTATACAATGCACGGCTTTCTCCTAACCTTTGTCTTTCCAAAGGACAGTAAACGTTTCTGGGAGAACATTCCCCCTCTCTCTTCGCTTCAGTGCCTGCTAACTATTCTAAAAATGTTACACATTTATTGTAAACACATGCTTCCGAGGCCTGACCAAAAAAAAAGCACCATTTCCTCATGCCTGGCAGAAATTTAAAACGGAGGGGGAAAGAAAAGAGAGAGGGGGAAAAAGGCAGAAAGAATTCGTCCACAAATCTATCCTTTCCTTCTTCTCCTGGACCGGGTGTGTTAAAAATAAATCTTCAAAATTTCTAACGGCTGCTGCTTCTCGGCGAGAAAGTTGCTGTGGCTGGGCTCGGCGAAAACTGGCCTGCCCTCATTAAATTATTCTGCTGGCTGTGTGTTCTCATTAAAAATGCATAAAGATCAGATAATTGCAGTAAGCATTATTAACCCAGCTTTACTTTTGAATATAATGGTTCCACTTTTAAGCCGGAAACAAAAGACTAAGGCATACCAGCAAAAAGAAATGTAAACAGGACCTACAGTATGGAGAACTTGTCAGGAAGCTAGCGCTGGCTAGCCTGCTTTTTAAAAAAATGTGCTTTTGAAAGTCGGTGAAGTCCTGGCCTTAGGGCTAGGCCGGCTCTGCTGTCCCCTAACCGGACTTATTAGAAGCTACAAATTCCATCCGTGTGCTGTTTACCAAGAGCGCCCACCCCCACCTTTACCCCCCCACCTTAATTACAAGTCTGATTTCAAATAATAGGATGGAGTAAACTTAATTTATTCGGGGCGCCAACTGGGAGGTGTGTGTTGGGAGGAGGGGGGTCCTCCGGATGAAAATATTCCATAATAACCAGAAGATCCAAAATGCTCCTTAAGAATCCAAATGGTTTCCGTGGCATAATCAATGGGTCCATTCTTTGGCAGGGGGGTGGGGGCGGCCCATGCTCACCCCCACACCGCCGGCTTACATTCCAGCCTTTGCCATTTCTTTTTCTCAAATCAAAACGTTACGTAAAAACTCCAGCCCCCCCACCCCCACCCCCGGTGCAAGTATCACATTTGAATTAGTGGAATCCGGTTTCCCAGGCTTTCCTGAGCAACACACACGGAATGCAGCAATACTGCAGCAAACTCTTTAAACATTCAAAAAAAAAAAAGGGGAAGCAGCGAAAGAAGAAGAGGAGGAAGGAGGAGAAGGAGCAGAAAGGTGGGGGATTAAGTCTCTTACCTTGCTTAGCTCAGCCTCGCTTCCCCACTTCCAGTAACCCCGAGAACATCTGGCAGAATCAGGCGGCCGGGGCTTCTCGGCTGCATCCTGAGCAAGGAGGTTTCCGTGGAAATAGTTCTCGTTCCCCGCTGCTTGTACTCTGGGAGCCCTCTGCCCGTAGCTGGAAAATTTTCGCCTTCAGATGATGAAGCAAAGACAGTCTAAACTCTGTTGCTGTAAAGCTGCAGTCCGGCCTCCGCGGCACCGCCCACCCCGCGCGGCGCAGCCAATGGGCGCCCGGCTCGTCAGCCCTGCTCGGCTCCCACTGGCCGCTCCCCGGACGACTGACGCAGCAACACGGCGCTGGCCGTGTGTGAAAACAGTGCATCCATACTGATGAAAGAGGAATTTCCCTCTCCGAAGCAAGCAGCCGGAGCCCCAAGACAAAGTGGCACCGAATTGGCAGAGCAAGAAAGGGAGAGAGAGAGAGGGAGGGAGGGAGGGGGTGGGTCGGGGGGCAGCTCAGAAAACACCCTCCAGCCAGCCAGCTCCACCCCACCCCACCCATGATCCCAGCTTGGGGCCGCCCGCCCTATGAAGACTTTGGAAAATAACGAAACTCCAACAGGAGCAGAAGAAATCCAAGTTGTGCAGGAAGCTGAAGTCATGCTCCCAGGGGAGGAAAAGAGAGCGAGACAGACAGCGAGCTGTGTGCAAGAACAGAGAACCAAGTGTAGGTAGGTCTGCTGCAGAAACGAATACTTCACCCAGAAATACTAATAGATTACAGATTATTACCACCGATGAAGAGAACCGGTTAAGGAATTTTCACACACACACACACACACAGAGTTTTCCTGTATATCACCCATTATTGCAAGAGCTAACGATATAGCCATAGATCTTTAAGTTTTCAGACCGCTGGGGCAGTCAATTAGGGAACTTTGAAGGAGCAATCTGCTATCTTTACACTCCCACTCTTGTCCTCCAGGATACGAGAGGGATTAGGTGTGCAGTACTTGTCTTAGGCCCCACTAGGTAAACAGTGTGTTGGGGTCCATGTTGTCACTAATGAAGCAACGATTCCAAGAAGTCCCGGGTCCCTGACCCCAGGGCTCCCAGCAGGGGCTTCACCACAAAATATCTTCTGGTATAAATGGCAATTGCGTGAGATAAAGCAGAAAAAGAGAGATGGGAAGGTTAGTAAGGTTATACAGACCCACATACACACTCAATAGTGGGCCTCTGTACTTTGCATGAAAAAGGGCCGTTTGGGAAAAAACAATATACATGACCCTTTCAATAAGCACAGTATTTTGAATAAAAATCACGGAGTGTCAGGGTGACATAACCATAGCACAGTGGAAACATGCCCAATTTGTGTGGAAGGCTGAGCCCAAGCACCGCCGTGTGAAGGAAATTATCTATTCCTCCTACGAGGCAGTAACTTGGATGGGGAAGGAGCGATCGAGTTCAGCATAGTGCAAAGAGTTTTATTCCTTATTTTCTTAATTGCATTTTTTTTTGAGAAGAATATGCTTGCTAGGTCATTTTGTCCACAGAAGACAATGTTTTATTTTCCTCAATGTTCAGATTCTTTGTCTTCCTAATGGAATTGCCAGCCCACGGCTTACCTTGTGGGTTTTAATCCACCATATTTTTTTCTGGAAATTGAAGGAAACTTTTTTAAACAAATAAATCAGAAATTATTTTAAAATAGACTTTCATTCACGCTGCATGTACACGAATCTCTTCTTTCTGACCTCCCTGGGATTATCTGAAACAACCATTTTCCCTAGCCTTCACTCCTGAAACCACAGCCCTCAAGTTGGATTGGTCCCGTCCTCACCCAATGGAAGGAGTGCTTGTTGAGTTTGCCTCAGGGCTCGTTCAGAAACCTGACCTCTTCCACAGCTTACATAGATGCTAATAAATGGCTTATTCTAGGACACCCGCCTCCCTCCTACCAGCGCCCTTGTGGTCAGACAGGTTTCCTCAGCTCATATTCAAATTCTCTCTCCTATTCAAATTCTCTTGATAAAAATCCAAAGTACAGACTCAAAGACCTTCTTAACTTGCCCTTTCTTTTCTCAATCAACTTTTCCTTCTCTGGTAAGCTCTAATCCTTCTGATGGACCATGCCGAAGTCTTCAGGGCCTGGATCTCCCATCCCCTCCCCAGATCTGACTCCCAAGAAAGCTTCACTTCACAAAATCTTACTCCCCGTCAGGTCAGGCCTCAGCTTGCACCTCCTGCGTCACTGCTTCTCGCTTCTCAATATGGATCTCCTTGGATTGTATTCTGCACCGTTCCTTTTACCCGGCCATGAAACCCTTCACAGTCAGAAGATGCCATTTATGTCCTATACTCATGACTACCACATAAGGGCCACGCCCACACGGTGGCTGCTCCCTAACGCATAGCTGTTCTCCTTGTTAGTTTTACACCACTCCTTGCACTGATCGTAACACCGTGCAGAAACTTGCTCATTTCAGGATCCTTATCTCCATCGTGGATGTCACACCCATCTGGCTCCAGGTTTTAAAACCTGGCAGTTATTCTTGGTTCTCTCCCAATCACCACCCTATGGAATCCATTATTAGAATTTATCAACAGTGGAGCCTGGTAGTTTAGATCACTTTGTTCTGTCCCTGTCCTTGCAGCTCTGTCCAAGAGAGAAGAATCTGGTCGGCTGGCCACTGAAACAGAACTCTGGTTGGTTTCCAGTAGAAATCCTGCCATCTTTTCTCAGTGTGGCAGCCAATAGAGCAACTCAGTAAAGAATTCTGACTATTCCCTACTCGGTTGCTTAGAATATTTGCTGTGGGCCCCTGACCCAAATTCCTAGATTGAGACTGTTAGGCCCAGAGAGAGAGATTTGGCAATGTAGCCTTGTGGAGGTAATTAGGTCGGGAGGGCGTGGTCCTTTTCCGGGAACAAGTGCCTTCAGAAGAAAAGCCATCAAGGAGGGAATCCTGTTCTCTTGCAGCCAAATAGGCCGTCAAGAAGGCGACAAGATGTGTGCCCTCCCCAAGCCCAGCCGGCTGGGGGCAGAGATAGAGCACAGCGGGGAGGGCACTTGCCTTGCACCGAGGCCTACCCGCTGATAGATTCTCGCCATCCCATGTGGTCCTCTGAGCACCACCAGGTGTAACCCCTGAGCCTCGCTGGGTGTGACCCAAAAAGCTCCCAGCGACTGATCTCAGAAACTCTGGAACTGTGAGAGAAGACTATTCTGTCAGAGTCTAGGGGGCTGTTTTGCTAGGGCAGCTTGAATTAACTACTCCAACAGGTGGACATCCTTGGGTTTGCTCCTAGGATGCTGGACACAATACAACCTGAGCATCTGTGCGCCCACCACCACCATCTCACAGCCTCATCTGTGTTGATGCTGGACGTTCTACCGGGAACGCTTCCCCAGCCACCCGCCTCTATCTCCTGCAGGTGAGCTCGGATCCACCCCTGGTTCTCTGGAGGCTGTGCGCTCTAGAGCAGGGCGTTGCGACGAAGTCGCTGTGCAGGAAACCCCCTCAGGGACTTGTTAGCATGTACATCCCGGCTCAGTTGCTCCCTGGGTGGCGTCTGAGACTCCGTTTTGCTAATGAGATCCCAGGTGGTGCTGCTGCGATTAGTTCAGAAGCTACTCCTGGAGAAGCAGCAAAAGTTGATAGATTCCGTTTAAAAGCATTTGCCTAACTGGGTTTGGCAAGGCATCCATGGCGTTAATTTCTCAAGCTCTGTCTTTAAATGTGTTGGTCAGTCTCAGAGACCACTTTTATCTCTCAGAATCTGATCTAGTATGTGCCTGGCACGGGAGATGGTGGTGGTGGTGGGTCCTTAATGGTGTTTTGAATGAATAAATTTTGCTATGCAATGTACTGCAGAATAAGAAGTTGCCCCCGCCCCCATTTTATCCTGCTACTTACCTCTTTCCTTCTCCTTCATTTCTCTTTTTGTACTTTAAAACTTTAAGGCTTGAAACACTGGGGAGAGGGGAATCTTAATATTTATTCCTAATTAGGAAGAAGAACCAGATGATTATCAGCTATATCCATGCAATGGAGGGGCCAGAGAAACTGAAATAAAAGACACGGACGGAGAGATAGTACAGGGGGTTCAGTGGCTTGCCCAGCATGCGGCTCACCCAGACCCATCCCAGGCAGTGTATATTGTTCACCCAAGTACCACAAAAGGTCTCTTCTGAGCACACAGTGAGATGTAGTCCAAAGCACCACAGAAGGGGGCTCAAACAATCCCTCTCCCCATATAATAAACTACAAGACAAGTCCTTTAGACTTTAACAGTAGAAGTTCCTAATTACCTGCTGAGGGTTGATTAGTTCAAGATCTAACTTCTTTTCTCTTGACCTCAAGATCCAACTGCTCATTTTTATGGTTTCCAAGTTATTATGTTGAAATATGGTTCTCTTATATTTTCCATTTCAGAGAACAAAAACACCATTGTTTTGTTTTGGGCTTTAATTAATTTATTTATTTTGCTTTGTTAGTTTGTTTCTGTACTTAGAGATCCTGACTGTGCTTGGGAGACCATATGTGCCTGGGATGTAACTCAGGTACTTTGCATGCAAGGCAAAATGACCTAGCCTCTGGACTATCACTCTGGCCCTGAAAATGGTATTGTTGGTACTGATCTTTCTCCTCACCAATATCCAAATATTCTCAGATTATCTAAAATCTTATATTTTCTGTTCACGGGCTTCCTCTATCTTTATTATTATTATTATTATTATTATTTTATATTTTTGAAAATAAGATGGGTTGGACATGTAATGCTATTTGGAGATGACCGCTGGACTAGAACTGTTACTGACTGGATCCCACGGGATATCAAAAGATCATGTGGCTACCCACCTACAAGATGGTCAGACTTCATCGTCAAGACCCTGAATGAACGGTTTGAGGCTCTTCATATTCCTGGAGCAAGAAGATGCCTTTGGGCTACACTGGCACATGACAGGGACAAATGGAAATGTTACTGGTACCCACTTGAGCAAATGGACAAATAACGGGATATCAAGTGATCAATGATGATGATGATGATGATGATGATGATGATGATGATGATGATGATGATGATGATTGTTTTCTTGGGCCATACCCAGATGTGCTCAGGGCTTTACGCCTGGCTCCCGTGTTCAATTATCGCTCCTAGCATGACTCAGGGGAACATATGTGGTGCCAGAGATGGAAGCCCAGTCAGCCACATGCAAGGCAAGCACCATACCAGCTATTCTATTTCTCCAGCTCCTCTTTCGTCCTTCTTGCTGCCTTCACTCGGGCGCCCACCGCCATCACTATGTCTACTATGTCTCCCCTTTCTGATTTTCCATCTTACCCCTCACTTTTCCCTCTAGTCACCCCTCCCTAGCCCAAGTGGGGGGTCTTTGAAAATCACAAATCTCATAATACTGGCACAGAGCCACCCACTGTCTCCCCTCATGATCTTCACAAGACATGTATCGAGTAACACCCATGTGTAGTATCTTGTTCCTGCTCTTGAACTCAAGGCCTCTCACTTCACGTTCAGTCTAACTCAATGAACTTTAATCCCTGGACTACGTTACGTCCTTTCTACAGGAGAGTCTGCTTGCTTTGTCAGGCGTGCCTGGGGGGTCTGCTCACATCCATCCAACACTTTTCTATCCACCAGGACTCAGCAGATACATTTCTTCTAAGAAATCTCCCCTGACCCTTTAGCATTTGCCTTTTCTCCTCTTGTTCCTTAGCCATTTTGTTCATCATAACCATTATGACAGTGGACTAAGAATCTGGTTCACTTGTTTATGGACTTGGGCTATCTCTGAACCGAGGTGACCATGTCTTTGTCTGCTGTTCATGAGCCCCATACCATACGCAGGGAGAGCAGATGCTTACTCAGGGTTGTTGAGTCGCTGGCTGAATAAACTGGAAAATAATTCTAGCAATAAAGTGGCAAAGAGAAAGCATGGGGGGGGAAAACAATTAAAATGATAGTGAAGCCATAGAGACCATGGATGGCTTCTATATATTAAAAAGACATTAGCATCAAGAAAGAAGGGACATGTAGAAGCAGAAAGGCACAATTTGGTCACGAGACCGTCTCCTTTGCTGGCTCTACTAAAGGTAGCAAGCTTTCAAGGGGAGGAAAAGTCATCTCCGATGGTGTTTAAAATGGAGATGATTTCCATAGAAACAAAGTCTTCCTGCGAGTGGAAAGGATAGGTGTCCTAGAACAGATGGAAGTGTTGACTTTCCAGGCGAGATGGCTGGAAAGCAGGATGAGGTTGTTTACACTAAGGGAGAAACGAGACAGAGAGACAAGTTGCAGGCAGGCCTGTGCTGTGACGATTCTATCTTAGGGGCGGATTTCTCTCTCAGACCGTGTTTCTGCCCTGCGCTTTTCTCCTCTGTACTGTTGTGTTTTCCTCCTCTGGCTGCTTTAAAGATCAGCCCGACTGTCTGTCCCTCGGGAGCAGAACCATGTCTGAGTCTCTGTAACCTTACGGTGCCTAGCATGGAACAATGCCGAAGCCATTTTCACCTGGTGGCTTTTCAGCTCAGTTTTGGGGAGAAAAATCTATGAACACTAGTAGTTTTTCTTCTTTCTTATCTTCTTTGGTATGTTTGGATAGTTCCTAAGGCAGAGAAGATGGAAAATTGTTTGAGATCGTGTGTGTGTGTGTGTGTGTGTGTGTGTGTGTGTGTGTGTGTTGTTAGAATTTGTAATTGAGTCTATCACTGGAAAGGTAACCTGAGTCCTAAAGTTTCTTCACAAGTTAAGGCAGGAAAAGCACGGGGGTGGGGGGGGCTGGGTAGGGGAGGTCTAACATGTTGGGGGATGAAGAAAAGAGTATGAAGTGAATGAAAACATGCAAATGAAATAATGCCTGAGAAAGCCTTCTGAGAGAACATAGCACTACTCAATGTGTGTTTGCTGTGCGTTACTATCCCGCTATCACCACAGCAACAAGATTATCCCTAGGTTCTAGAATCTATTGCAATATCACTGAATAGACAAAAAATTTATAAAAAATTATTTTGTCCCCACGAATAGTGGTAATAGATGAAGACAGAGTTTTTTTTTTTCTTTTTTGGTTGGAGTATTTGGTGTTTCATACTATCTTTCGCTGTGTGGCTAGACCCAAAGGAATATGTCACTGTACCATTTATAAGGCAATACATGCTTTAAACTTCAGTACATTAAATAACAACTTCATCGCTGTCCCAAAAACTTATGGGGTGGGGTGGGGAGTCTCAGCGGTCAGGGGCACTGGCAAAGCATGTGGCTGTGTCTTAGCTCAGCCCTACATAGACCCGTCATGCTGGGCATAGACCTGACTGACAGCCCCCGAGCATTGCTGGGATGGTCCTGCTGGGCCCTGGCACCGCACGGTCCCAGATGCTCCGCCGCCAAGTCAGTCCCCACACTGCTCTATTGGTCTAGCTACTGGAGAATGTCCGGGCCTTCTTAACACTGCTTGGGAGGCCCCCCCAAAGAAGATATCATACAATTCTAAAAGTGGAAAACATTTAAAAAGCTTGAAAGAAGGTGCCAAGGTATACAGATGAGTTGCTTGCCTTGCACTCATCGGGGTTCAGTTCCCGACATAACTTGTTTGTTCCCTCAAGCACTGCCAGAAGTGACCCTGGAGCAGAGTCGGGAATAAACTCTGAGCCCCATTGGGTGTGGCTCAAAAACTTTAAAAAAAAGTTTGAAAAAAAACTATCATTTTGCTTCATTCTCAAAAATCCTCTTTAGCTATAAATGGATTGTCCGTGTTCCTCAAGAATGAGAATCAGCTTGGAACCACCACTCACTCTCAATGCCTGCTCCATATTGATTTTTGTAGGTGGGACTTGCTTTTTGTCTTAGCCACCACTGAAAATCTAAGTTTGCCAAGATCTATTATATCACGGGAAGGAAGGTAATATGAGTCAACTATTGAAGCCACAATAGCTTGAATTAATTGTTTGCACTGTGTCTAACAAATGTCAAGTATTTCTGCATTTCCCCTGGCCATGTAACATAGTCCATGGAACCACATGTAAGTTCACTTTTGTTTCCCCAGGGAAACTCAGAGCACAGCTTGGGAACCATAGCTTGAAGGCAAGACTCCCAATAGTTGGCCAACATCAGTTGTCAGTTGTTCTGACTCGTATGGAAGTTCTTTCAGGCTTCCTGTCCTGCATTTGAAATTGGAGAAAAGTTGCTCAGGTCAGAGTTGCCTGACATGCCCAGCCTTGAAATAGCTCATGTGATATGGACGAAGCCCAGGGTCCTTCCAAAGTTCAGGGGCTTCTAGGCCAAAGAGAGAACATGCCAAGACAGGAGGAAGCTGATACTGTCGATGCAGAGAAGAACTTGTCCACGACTGTTGGCTTTAGAAAATAATGAATTCTCCAACAACCTGTGCCTGTAAAGGAAGCAGGCTGTGGGACAGTGGAGGAAGGAAGCGAAAACTGGTGTTGGAACATCGTATGCCTGAAACTCAACTATGCATAACTTTATAAATCAAAGGGTTTCAACTAATTTTTTTAAAAGAAAAGAACATGGTGAAATCTGAAAAAGAATAAAAAGGAAGGACCAGGGCTGGAGTGCTTGCCTTGCATGCGGCCAACCTGGGTTCAATCCCAGGCACTTCATAGGGTACCTGTGTCCTACCAGGAGTGATTCCTGAGCTCAGGTCGAAAAGTAAGCCCTGAGAAAGGCCAGCTGTAGTCCTCAAGAAGAATAATAAAATAAAATAAAGGAGCAATGAGTGTCTTTTCTTTTCATTTCTCTTCACTAAGACTGAATCTATATTTTATAGGCCCTCCTCACTGTCCTCCTACATTTGTTGGGGAAATGAGTATGTTAATTATCATTTGACCCTTTGATGATTATGAAAAATGCGTATTCTTCGACTCCTCCATCTCCTTATACTAAGGTGATGTTTCTGACAGAGAAGTCCCCAGACTTGGACTTCTCCTGGTGCTCCGTGATCGTGTTGGATTGCTTGTGAGGCTTCCTCCCATTTTTTTCACCTTCTGCTCATCTTCTCACCGTCGGGAATAAAGCCAGATGGGGGTTCAATAAGGATGGATGAAAGCTGGACTAGTTTCTAGGCTCTGCTTCTGTTTTCTCCCCACTCCAGCTGACCCCTTTAGTCATTATGGATAAGCTCCTGGATGTTCACTGTTTATTTTTCATTTCCTCTACTAAAATGTAAACACCCCATGGATAGTTTTATTTCCCCATTTTCTTTGTTGATATAATCCAAATATTTTTTACAGTACCTGACTCCTGAGCTGTCAATAATACATGAATAAAATGTGAGAGGACTGCAATATGGTACCGTATGCAATATGAATGAGTAGGAAATCTGGTTTGAGGCATAGGCCAGGCATTGAAGAGGATTAACACTTCCTGAAGAGCCTCAGGGCTGTCAATGTGACATGTGCAAACTACTGATTGGTCGGAGAAATCTAGTGACACCCAACAAAGTGGGGCTGGGATTCGCTCTTTGATATTCTGCGGACATCTAGGATCCCAAGGAAAGATCTTCCCTAGAGAGGAAATAGTTTTCTTTTCGGAAGGTTCAGAAGGGCTTGGGGGTGGAGGGATGAGTAAACAGCCAACCATGAATGAGATCTTGGCTGACACTAGCACGTGAGCTCCTGGACAACAGGACACTCATCAACTCTGAGTGATAGCAAGGATTACAAAAATAAAGGAAAAAAATACTATGTAAAGCAGCTTTGATGGCAAGGTTGTATAGAAACAAACACATCTGGTGTTTGTTTTTCTTTTGCGACATACCTGGCTGTACTTGGGGATTATTCCTGGCTCTGTGCTCAGGGATTAATCCTGGTGGTTCTCAGGGACCATGTGGGATGCCAGGGATCAGACCCAGGTCACACATGTGCAACAGAAGCACCTTACCCACTCTGCTTTCTCTCAGCACCAAACGCAACTGGTCTTGGCTTTCTACAATATAATGCTCTTAAAGAAATCCCTTTTAGAGAGCCCACTCCAGGCTCATTTCCTCCGTTTCTCCCAGAGTTGGCTCCTGACTGAGATCCACTCCATCTGAGTAGCATTAGCAGATACTTGCTATCTGTTGGTCCCCATACATTCAAGATATAAAAATACTGGAGACACAGGCCTGACACCAAGGACCTCATAAATGACTTCATGGACACTCATCTCCAAAGACCCCTGAAGAGATGGTTCCGCAGCCAAGTTTAGAAAAGTCTGGAAAAGCTCATTAGACTTGAACATACACCAAAGGACTTCTCAATGCTTGTATTTTGAGATGGTGCTTTGCGAGTTTCCAGAAAGGGGTTGTGTAGAGATTGTCACATTGGAGAATTGAGTCTGCAGGCATGCATCCTTGGACTGAAAAATCCAACTATACTAGAAAACTAGTATAGTTTTCTGGAGGGATCCATTGGAGAAACACCGACCTAGAGAAATCACTCGTTTTCTGTTCTTGGGCATTATTCATTCCAGTGGACTCAGTATCTTTCTTTTGACATTCCATATTCTTGCTATTTCTGAGTCTTCAGCTTTGCCAACAACACTAGTTCAGTGGTGCTTTCTGCCCAGTTCTCAGAGCCACAATCTCTTAGAATTCTCCATGAATTCAGGACATCCTGGCTGGACCTTGGAGGAGGGCTGTCTCAGCTGAGAACTCTTGGGTCAGAACTTGAAGATCATTTGTCGAAGTTTCTCTGGCCAGGAGTGGGTGCATGGTGTCGGGAGAGTGAGGTGTGGTATTGTTATCCTTCCCAACCTAACCCTAAACTCTACAGTGAAAAAAAATCAATCTGTAGATAATCTCTTTATCAAATGCTACTCTCCGAAGGGCCCACAGTATTGAGGGGGTGGGGAAGCTGAGATAATTTATTAAATACTTACATTCTGTGTGCTGGGTGCAACATTATGAAATACCTGTTATTATTATCCCAAGGTCACAGATGAGCAATTACTGGATTAAGGGACCCTTTCCAAGGCCACACAGCCAGTCAGTAGTTGGATCCATTTGCCACCCCTCCCCTAGGAGAGCTTTAGAGTTTGTTTTTCTTACCACAATGCCATCTGGCTCTAAATGTAACAGAAAATAATACTTGGTAAACCAGAGGATTAGAAGAAATAAGAAGGTTGGAAAACATTGTAGAGGGGCAGACACAGGTGTGATTGGGTGGATACTTGCAGTTGATACAGTGTGGACAAGACATGAGCCTTAAAATAGTTCTTTGGGGTTTGATATCCAGGATATATAAAGTACTCACAAAGACCAACCAAAAAAATTTCAAAAAACCAGTTGAAAAAGGAGAGGACGTGAATAGACACTTCCCAGAGGAAGACAGGTAGCTAGCCAGTAGGCACGTGAAATAAAATGCTCAGCATCACTTATCATCAGAGAAATTCAAATCAAGATGACAATGAGGTAGCGTGCAGACTGGTGAGAATGGAACATGCCAAAAATAGTAGGAAAAATCTGTGTTGGCGGGGATGTGGTGGAAAAGAAACTCACCCACTGCTGGTGGGAATATTGCAAAACAGTATGGAGAGTTCTTGATAAATTTAGAATTGATCTGCTCTAAGACCCAGAAATCCCACTTTGGGGCATCTACCCCCAGAACATCCAAATGCTCTCTCCAAAGGTCACCTGCACACCACTGTCCATTGCTGCACTCAGTGTAACAGGAACCATCCTAGGTGTCCTATGGCAAAAGAATGGATTATGAAGATCTGGTATATATACACCAGATCTTCACAATGGAATATTGTGCATCTTCAAGGAACGATGAAGTCATGCAATTTGCTGCAAGCAGGTTGGAAAGTGGAAGATAACATGATGATAAAGTAAGCCAGAAGAACAAACATAGGGTGATCTCAATTATCTGTGGTATAAAAAATAGTGGAGGAGGAAATGTATTATAGTAAAGGGAGAATGCATAGATCACCCTTGACCCCAGTTAGACAGGAGCAGGACAGAGAAGGAAAGAAACCCAGGATGGGAATGTAGTGGGTGAGGCACCAGGGTTTACTAATGATATGTGTGAGTGGTATAGCCATATATCCAAAACACAAGTGAAAACATGAGCTCTAAGGTGCAGTTACCGAATCTTTGTAATGTATCTGTCAAGTTGACAGGCAGGGATGGGGTAGAACCCAGGGGATGGGGAAGGAATACGGGAGCACTGGTGGAGGGAAGTCAAGAAAGACTGGTGGTGGGGTTGGTGTTGAAATATTATATTTCAACTGAAATATAATCAACTGAAACTCAGTTGAAACCCAACTATCAACCACTTGGTGAATCTCTATTCTTTAATTAAAAGCTAACTTTCACTTGTATCACTTGTCTTCCCGTTGTTCATCAATTTGCTCAAGTGGGCGCCAATAACATCTTCATTCATTGGGAATGAGATCCATTATTGTTACTGTTTTTGGCATATGAAATACACCACGGGTAGCTTGCCAGGCTCCGCTATGGCTCTGGGTTCATCCAGGGTGCCCAGTCTTTTTCTATGTCAGACCATCAACCATCCAGGGCCCACAGGGCAGAGCCCTGGGTGTAGACAAGCCTGTCTCCTGTCTGCCACCTGCTGACACAATTGGGCACCACAGCCACACCTGTATCACTTTGAGGGGCAAGAAAAACTAACTTTAAAAAGAAATAAAAGAAAAGTCTTTTGGACAAAGATTTGCAAAGAAAAGGAAGAAGTAGCATGAGGTCTTTGAGGGAGTGTGTATGGAACACCAGAGGCAAGCTCCAGGGAGAACTTTCTAGAAGAACTTCACGTGGAAGAGAGCTTGTATATTCATTCTGCTGCTCTGGCCTCTAGATGACTAATGGCTATGTTCAACTATAGTTTCTCTTTAAAATAACTTGTTATAGGGCCACGACTGTTATGTACTCAGGGTTTATTCCTGGCTCTGTGCTCAGGAACCAAATAGGATGCCAGGGATCGAACCTGGTTTGGCCACATGCATGGCAAGTGCCCAACCCAATGGACAAGCGCTCAGACTTAGGTAAAAATTTTAAGTTGAAACAATGTTGGTTTATAACATCCTGTGGGTTTCCGTGCTTAGCCTTAGAAGTAAACATCTACGAGGCTGAATATTTTTCACCACCCAAAATCTCCTTTTCTGCCTTCCATGTGCAATGGATCCTTTTGAACCAAAGATTAACTGTCCTCTGGTCCCTTCTTTGGGGTAGCTGCCTTTTTTGTTCTTGAGCCCAGGAGTTTGCTTCTGTTTCGTTTGTTTGTTCATTCGGTTTGTTTCTTTCTGAGTGACATATAGAGCATTTGCCCTCCATAGTTGTCCTGAGTTTTGTTCTGCTCCCCGCACCGACATAATTTCTCATGCAGGGCAGTGGTTTCTGTCTTCCAACCTAGGACTTGCCTCTCTGGCCCCTTTCCTCAGTCAACAGCTGCAAGGACACTGAGCTTTCCTCACACTTCTGGATGATTCTCTATGTCCCACTTTACAAAATTTCAAATATTGCCACCTCGCGCCGGTTAATTCATTGAATCAGCTCATGTCATCCAATTCCATCCCGAGGTCTGTTTTTGATAAATTCCATTTTGCAACGTATATAAAACGTCCTGAGTTTTCTTCCAAGAACATGTGTTGATGTTTTATAATAAAGCATTGTATCTTTATTTTAAAAATAATGTGTGCCAAGAGACAGCATCTGGCTTTGTTTTATCTGCCACAGAAGAGGGATCATGTCATGGGCATAGTCTTTACCAGAAATGGGCAATTATTTTGCTCTCCATCTGGATCTGTGGGGGAACGAAGTTCACCTTAGCAACAGCCTCTGACGCTGATGTCATCACCTTACATCATTTCGGTCTCATGTCACCGAAGTTCTTTCTCTAACATCTCAGATCTTTCACATGGCAGTGCTTGAGAGATGCATTTAAAAGACTTTAGGAAGAAAGGGAAGAAATAACCATATTTAAATATCCACTGAGTCATTATAATCTTGAACTCCGGGGGCAGGTCTCTCTATTTCAGCAAAACAAAATGAGAATTGTTCTTTTTCAACTCCATTTTTTTTTTGGTTCAGCATTGCCTCCACCCCTTATCTCCCGAGCTGAAGCCCACACACTGTTCCCAGCACCAGCCTCTCAACAGGCCTGATCACTTACAAATGTAATTATTTTATTTTGCAAAGCAGTCCAGTCCTGAGACAATTAGAGTGAGATTACAATCATGGATCTTGGGGCCAGAAGGAATCTTACTGTTCATCTAGATTCTAGGTCCTTGTTTGATGGGCAAAAAATAGAAAGACAATGCTGGACTTTTATTAAAGACAGAAAAGATTTGGACCCTCTGGACATTTAGGGATTTGTCACCATTTCATTGTGGATTCTCATGGGGTATCAGAGTTTGTGTCAGAGCTATATTTGCCTCCTACCCCTTTCTCTCTCTCTCTCCTCTCTCTCTCTCCCTCTCTCTTTCTCTTTCCCACTGCTGTCCACCCCCTGTCTCCTCCCTGTACAAAACATTCCACCCACCCCGGTCACCGAATTACAACAGCCAGAAATTTGATCGTGACTCCTCCACTCAGAAGTTTAAAAATTGGCTTTGGTCTCAACAGAAGTGACATTAAAAAATTCACAGTTGTGTAGACTCATGTAAGGGATGTTTATTTAGAGTCATAAACATTTGTATCTATGCACAGGAAAGACTCACCATCAATGAACAGAAAACTATCCACATACTTAGGACACTGGCGAAATTAGCCTCTCCCTTTTCAAAACCACCAGCTTTGCTGCAAACAAAGGCCTCCTTCATGGGTTCCATCCGCAGGAGCTGTATATTCCAAAAGGAATTTTTCAAGCTCTCAATTTGCTGGGTCCCTGACTAAGAAGCACAGATGATATTTTTAATCTATTTTCATCTTAAAGTTATTTTTAACATAATTAAGCATTTATAACTTTGCTTTATGTATACTTAGAGTTATATTACACCACTGAGCAAATCCTTTGGGCCGTTCTTGTATAATTTTCTATTCTCAAGTCTTGCCACTTACATAGAATGAAGAAATTGCCTTTTGGTGAGGAATCAGTAGCTTTCTTTGAAAGAAATTTCTGTTATTGAAAATAGCAATGCCAAAGGAATCCCCCTACATCTAGAAAAGGGTAGTTTTACCAAAAGGGCAATTAAACACATTTTTCATACTGAATCAACTAATGACTACTTATTGCTCTAATTAGACTAACTGACACCTAAATGCAGATTCTATCTTTGTTCTCAGAAGAGACAAAGGGGCTGCCTAATTTATCTTTATGTCTTCAATATTGAAAAGATTATTATTAAACATTCATTGCACACTCTCCTTTGAAAAGCTCTTTGCAATAATTAATTTATCACTTCACATTCACACTCCATCTGGGGGTCATTTTCTTGGTTTTCATTCTACAGTCTGAGAAACTGAGGCATTAAAAGGCAGAAAACCTCACCCCTGATTATAAAGACGCCGCTGCCCAGGTGGGCAAGAAACCCAGATTTAAGATTCAGTTTCTCTGTGACTGTGGTGCTCACTGTTCAATCTGTAGCTTGAACAAAGAGGCTCATTCAACTGACATATTTCGCAGGTAGTTGGCAGGTGCCATTTTAGTCATAAGGGAGGAAATGGTCTTGGAAAAAGGGAAATATGGACAGTGTCTTAAAATATTCTGAAGGTCTTTCTATTTAAAAGTTGGTCACTAAATTCCTCAGATCTTACTTTTGGCATTTTACATTCTGTGTGTGTGTGTGTGTGTGTGTGTGTGTGTGTGTGTGTTTTGTTTGCTGTTACGGTGGCCTGTGAAAGTCCTTTGTTACTACCTGTAAGAACTCAGTTTAATGCACAAAGCTAATAACAGCCCAGCAGACCAATGTAATCCTTTGTAAGAATATATTTTTGGTTTGTTTACTTCTCACTGAGGTTAAGGTCCATGACTGCTGCAATGAACAAAGGGTTTATTTGCTTGGCATATGTCCAGGATATTATTCAGGTCAGAGTGAGCATTCTGTAGTCACCCTTTACACATTGAGGGTTGTGCTGTACACAACCTGCTCAACCATACATGCCTGTCTAGCTATTATCTTCAGATTGGGATGGGCGGATGTCAGTAGGGGCTGGGCGCAGACTTAATGCCTCTACTTAACCTCTTTGTTTTTTCTGACTCTTTTCTAGTCTTCTGTAAATCTTGTCAGAATTTTCTTTCACCCTTTCTCAAGCCTCTGACCCATATGCATTTGCAGCTGAGATTTCTTTGCCCTGTCCTAATAGCCTCAGAACTGGTGACTAATGTTGCTGTATCCCAGGAGATTGATAAGATAAATCCATGAATCAGCTTTCACTTCTAGAATTCTAGGAACAATCCAGTTCTGTTGTATAATCTGGGCCAGGCTGCTGCCTTCTAAAGCTCAGGTTCCAGCTCTACAAAGGAACAGAGACCTGAGCTTAGCCCCGTTACCTTATTCCCCAAAGAATCAATCTCCAGTTTTGACTCTCCCACTAATTAATTGGTGCCACTACTGTTCAGGTTTCCCCAACCCCCCAATTCTTCCAGCTAAATATTCTTCCTGCAAGAGAATCTGGATAAATGAAAGAAAAAGTCTCTTTTCAGCTTGGAAACTAATATATCCTACATTACAAGCACAAGAATTTGTGATTAAGACACTGAAAAGTCCAGTAAGATATAAATGGGTTAAATTTTATCGTCCAGTTTGGGGGCTACCTCCTGCGAATATTGATGATGTGCTTGGAACAGGCAAACCTGCAGAAACATGGATTCTGCAAACAACGCTTCTTGCTCCACTGAAGATGGCTTTCGGACTCATCCTCATGCTTTTGTTGAGGATGCCCGTCACACAGAATCATGTTGCCTCTTCTGAGTGCACAACCACGCACTCAGGAAAACCTCCGCTCTGGACAGGATTTCCCGGGCACGCTGGGTATAATGAGCCGAGCTTCTTACCGGCCTGCAGGGGGAGTGAGGGAGGAGGAAGCCAGGCTCCAGGGAGATAAAGGGGAAAGATATCATAGTAGGGTGGCCGAGGGCACGGGTGGAAGGACACCTGTTACCTGGCCTGGGGGTCATTTAGCTCAGGCTACACAGGGGCAAATGGAAGGTCAGACACTTGAGATATCTGACTCAAGATCCCATTATGAGTTTGGTGCCCACCTTTAACCTGAACCCGTTTCCCAAAAACACTGTTGTGGAATTTTCAGTTGTCACACATGACCTGCTACGATGCTCTCTGGCATGGGGTGGTAGCAGAGCATACGGTCCCTCATCGGTTCTCAAGCTCAAATCCCCTGGTCTTTACTAATTCTTGTGTGACTTTGCTTAGGGGTCTGGTGCTGGTTCCTCACTCATGCCGTGGGGCCGGGCAGCCCTGTCCTTTAGGAAGACTGGGAGAGTTAAAAAGGGGTGGTGTGTTGGGCCAGGGAGTGAGCTCAAGTCAGGGAGCTTTATGCCTACCATGCACGAGGCCATGAGTTCAGTCCTCAAAACTGTGTGTCTCCATCCTCCAGTACTGACCCTTAGAACCCGGCAGAGCAGGCTGGGAATGGTCCCAGTATTGACACTAGGACCCCGCAGAGCATGCTGGGAATGGTCCCAGGAGCCTTGAATTCAGCTAGGATGGCTCCTATTTTTTTAAGAGTTGGTACACAGAAAACACCTTACCTCCTGGTGATATAGAAATAAATGCCTAATAGAAATTGACAATTATTTTTATTATCATTCAGAGTTTCGTTCTTACATTATGTCACAGTCAAGCTATAAACTATCAGGAACTACCAGAATAAAAATATATAGTATATGTATATTTTGTATATACATATTCTGTATATGTGCATATGCATAGTTTATACATGTATTCATACACACATATATCTATATCTATATATATCCCCAAAGTCTCACCATGAGTGATCTTTAAGTATAGAGCCAAGAATAAACACTGAACACCACTGGGTGTGACCCCAAAATTACTTCCTTATTCCATAAAAGCTGAAGGAAAAATAAGATTTGTGTGTGTGTGTGTGTGTGTGTGTAAATCTCTTCCCTTTGTTATTGGTGCTATTGAATAGTGCTAGGGATCATACATCTAAAGATTACTTGTGGGGCCAAAGATTACTCCCGCAGAGCTAGGGATTACATTTGGTAGCAATGTGAGGCCGTCCAACGATAAAACTTGAAGCCTCATGCATACAAGACAGGCATCGTACTCCCTGGGCCACGCCCCTGGGTTGAAAGGGATCTTGCAACAAAAAAATCACACACATCTAGAAGACTGTATGACCTTTTTTTAAAAATTAAAAAGAAAATTTATTTATTTATTTATTTATTTATTTATTTAATTTTTTTTTTATTATTAATCTGTCCCTCAAGGTGTTGCAGGTGTGGCTGCAGTGCCTAGCTGCATTGGCAGGTGGCAGACAGGAGACAGGTTTGTCTACATCCAAGGCTCTGCCCGTGGGCCCTGGATGGTTGATGGTCTGACATAGAAAAAGACTGGGCCCCCTAGGATGAACCCAGAGCCACAGCAGAGCCTGGCATGCTACCTGTGGTGTATTCGCTTTTTTTTGGGGTCACACCCGGCAATGCTCAGGGGTTTCTCCTGGCTCTGCACTCAGGAATTACTCCTGGCGGTGCTCGGGGACCATATGGGATGCCGGGGATCGAACCCGGCCGGCATGGGCCGGCCGCTGCAAGGCAAATGCCCTACCGCTGGGCTATAGCTCCGCCCCAACCTGTGGTGTATTCGATATGCAAAAATCAGTAACAATAATGAACCTCATTCCTAACAAAGATGCTACTGGTACCCACTCGAGCAAATTGATGAACAACGGGAAGACAATTGACAAGTGACAAGTTTTATTATTAAAACACCGTGAATTATAAATTTCTTTGTGGTACAGTTGTCCAACACCAGTCCCACCACCAGTAAGCCCCTACCTCCTCCATCCGCTCCCTATCCCCACACTAGCTCCCACAGCCGGCTGCAGTAACACCTATTCATTGCAACATATATATGGGAAAGGTCCTGGCATAGACTTGACCCTCACCTAGGTGGTTTTGTTCACATGAGTATGACCGCTTTGATCATTTCCTAGTACACGAGGATGGAAAGAGTTGGGCATGAAAGTATAAACTAAAAAATATCCAAATGGCTTGTGCTCTGAGGCTCCGAATGGTATGAATCACCTCAGATCAGGAGTGAATTTTACTGGGTCAAATGCTTTCTTGCTGACTCATTACTGTGTATGTGCCTGAAGAGACAACGGAATGTTTACAGAGCCAAAGCCGTGCTCTAAGTACCCATTGACTTTTATTTGGATCGATTTAATAGTTCTGACTATAATCTTAAAAAAAAACCCACCCTGGTTTTCTTCCCCATAATGGCGAATATGCTATTATTAATCCTCTCCTGGTGATCATGAGCAAGCATTTTACATGGGTTAGAAACAAATGAAATAAGTGTAAAATATTTCTACATTGTCTAATATTTTAGTTTTTGGAATCTTTGTCTTAACAAGTTTCATTACATTTCAAATTAAAATATAATGTTGGCAACGTGTCTGGTACATCAGTATCTTTTCCTTGACACATTACTGCAGTGCCGAGATGGATTTCTGCTCTATTCGGGTCAGCTATGTAAATCAACAACATTAATGGGCTTTATTAAATCATCTTACGGAAGCTCCCCTGTCTTAACTGTTTACTTTACTCTCCATCCAAGCAAAAACAGCTGTCATTTTCTGAAAAACTCTTACTCCAAGTTTTCTTCTTACAGTAGGAAAAATTGATGTAAGTTGTATTCCCACAGAAATGTCACATTTAGAGTCTTCAAGAAAGTATACTCTGTGATAAAATGCCAGACTTTCAGATCCAGCCTTACAGTCAAGGGCAACCATTTTGAAGGGAACATTGTGCTTCTCTCATTTTCTTTTATAGACAGAACAATATTCTGCAGAAACCACCAAATTGCTTTGTAGACAAGAAAAGACTTGGGAACTTCATGTACGGAAAGTTGATTGTGGGGTGGGAGGGTCAGTCCAGCTGCAATGGGGGGGAACTGCAACCCACTTCCCATTCTGTTAAATTTCCCTAAGAATCTTCCTCTACCCCTTTCTCAAGACTATTCTATACTAAAATGATTCTTTCTCAAGAACGTTGGAAAATTCTGAAATATTCTACATACTTTTAATTTTTGCAACATTTTTGGAAAAGCACAGACTTTCTTTTTGTTTTTGGATAGGGGTGTAGTGGTGATATGGACCACACCTGGTAGTGCTCAGGGCTTACTCCTGGCTATATGCTCAGGGATCGCCTCCAGCTGGGCTGAACATCTGGTGCTAGGAATCAAATAGGGCTCAGTCTTAACCTGTACACTCGCTCTCGCCCAGTGTCCTCTTTTCTTTAGCAGTAAGCTAAGACTTTTTTTTTAGAGCAAGATAATTTTTCACTGTATCACTGTCTTCCCGCTCATCATCAATTGCTCGAGCGGGCACCAGTAACATCTCCATATGTCCTGTCTCATGCTAGTAGAGCCCAAGGGCACCTGCTTGCTCCAGGAACATAAAGAGCCTCAAACCATTCCATCAGGTCATGGGAATGAGGTCTATAATTGTTACTGGTATTTAGAAAGATGTGAGGGGACATAAAGAGAAGTTCTGGGGTCAGAGGAATAGTACAGTGTGTAGGGAATTTACCTTGAATGTGGTCGACCCAGTTTCAATCCCCAGCATCCCATATGGTCCCTGAACCTGCTAAGAGTGATTCCTGAGCACAGAGTCAGGAGTAATCCTGGAGCACAGCCAGGTTGTGGCCCAAAGACAAATCCAAAAATTAAAGAGGGGGAGAGAGAGAGAGAGAGAAAGAGAGAAAGAGAGAACAAACATAGGTTTCTTCAAAGAAATAGCAAGCAAAGAAACAGAGATAAGCAAGCAAGCTAGATATTAAAGAGGGAACACAGGCTGGAAGATCAAGTCCTTGATCACTTGATCACTTGAATCCTGTTATTCATCATTTGCTCGAGCAGGCGCCAGTAACATTTCCATTGGACCCTATCACGTGCCAAAGTAGCCCAATGGCATCTGGTTGATTCAGGAATATGAAGAGCCTCAAACCGTTCCTTCAGGGTCTTTACAAGGAAGTCTAACCATCTTGTAGGTGGGCGGCCACGTGATCTTTTGACATCCCGTGGGATCCAGTCGGTAATGGCTCTAGTCCAGTGGTTGTCTCCAAATCGCATTACATGTCCAGCCCATCTGATTTTCGATGCCTTGGCAAACGAGACAGCATCCCTGATTCTGGAATAGCGATGGAGGTCAGAACTCCGGATTCCTTCTCTCACTTGAGTGAGGCGTGATATTCCAAGCATAGCTCTTTCAATTCCTCTCTGGGAGACCCGAATAGCATTCTCATCCTGCTTTTGTAGGGCCCAGGTCTCTGAGGCGTATGTTAATGCAGGGAGAACGGTGGAGTCAAAGAGATGTGCCCGGAGTTGGAGGTTCTTTGTCCTTTTAGCTGTTTCTTCAATGCCTTTGAAGGCATTCCATGGCGCTCTCTTCCTCCTGCGCAGCTGAGGTTTTAGGTCGTTCATCATGTTGATTTCTCGACCTAGGTACACATAATTGCTGCATTCAGGGATGTCTGTTCCATTGAGAGTGAATGGGGCCTCTGATCAAGTAACAGAAATGTCATCCAGTAACAGAAATGATCAAGTCCTAATTATAACATTTTTTCCTGTTTTCAATTTTATTGAGTAAATACCCTAAAGTACAATTCCTAGATCACATAGTAATTTTACATTTAGCTTTTTTTTTTAAAAAATATTTTATTATACCACCGTAAGATATACAATTACAAAGATGTTCATGTTTGGGTTTCCGTCATACAGTATTCCAGCACCCATCCCTCCACCAGTGCCCATTTCCCACCACCAATGTCCCCGATTCTCTCTACCTCCCATAGCCTGCCTCTATTGCAGGTTCTTTATCTCTTTTCTCTCTTTCTCTCGCTCTTTCTCTCTTCCTTCTCTTACACATTGTGGATTGCAAAACATACATTTAGAGGTTATCATGTGTATCTTTTTGCCTATATTATGCAAAAAAACTCTCCCACAATCAATTAAGTTTTTGTGTTCAAGGACACGTAAACATTAGCAGCTCCTCATACTGGTAATACTTGTAAAACAGCTTGAGTTTCTTCTCTAGATTTAGACAAAGAAAATGGTCCTCTTCTGAATCTACTTTAAAAATATTTAAAAAATTTTAAAGCATTTACATTTCAATGGAAAAATAAATAAAGTACTTAGCCAATAAAAAAGTATTTACATTTCAAAGAAGCCCTTTCCTAATGCAGGGGATCTGCCATAACGGATCAAGGAGACACTATATAAGTCGGACATTGAAATGCTATGGCTGAAGCTTCAGGATCCTGTAACAAACTCCCCCCCACCCCCCCCCCCCCCACAGTGAGTGTCTCTCACACGCAAGCAGGACTTCCTGGGAGAGAAGAGAGGATGTCTGATGTGAACTTTAAGAACAGATCACATGGCAACACATCCAGAACAGAGACATTGGTCACTGTGGTAAATATCTGGGCTAAATAAAATGGGCAGTTGGCTAGAGTGCAGAAGACGGAGTTGGTGAGCAGGAGAGGTGACTGCGTTTACCAGCTAAAATGAATGAGCAACACCCTGGCATGACAAGTTTTACAATTCTTCCCATACTACTTTGCCTGTTCGTCCATTCATTCTCTTCATTCAACTCAACAGACATTTATTTAGTATTGACTAAGTGCCAGGCAGTGTTCTAGGCATTGGGATCTATTAAAGAGGAAAACAGATTCAAAAGCATGCTTTCTTAGGGAGGGCTGCATAAGAGATGAAGTTGCTTGTCATTGTCTTCCAGTTGTTCATTGATTTGCTCGAAGGGCACCAGTAATGTCTCCATTCATTGGGAATGAGGTCCATTATTGTTACTGTTTTTGGCATATCAAATACACCACGGGGATCTTGCCAGGCTCTGCCATGGCTCTGGGTTCATCCCAGGGGGCCCAGAGATGAAGTAAACTGGGTAAAATAACTAGTGTGTTAAAAAGAGGATACATACTATGCAAAATAGAGCGCAAGCAATTAGAAGGAAGGAAGATCATGCAAGAACTAGGCAGTGGTGGGCAGTATTCAGGAGTTTTCATGGAACAACACGTCAAGAAGGTTATGTTTGATCAAATTCTGGGGAAGTGAGTTGCCTTAGATACCTGAAAGGTTAGTGTTTATGTAGAGTCTAAACAAGCAAACAGACCTTAAAATCGAACATGCTTGTCTGAGAGCAGCTGGTGACAATGACAGTGGAGGGGGAAGTGGTCACATTAATTGCAAGGTGGGTGGTACACATGGACACATAGACACATCCTGATTTTGAAGATCTCGGTCTCACTCCACCAGGTGATTAATATGGTTCATATGTATCAGTGAGTATATCAACAGTATCAGAGTTTCCTTTCCGCATCCACACATACACCAGCATTTAAAATAGGAAGTGGGAAAATACTGATACCTTTGTCCCCTTCAAATACATTCTGCAAAGCAGTGGATCTTGACCTTTTCATTTGAATGTCCTCTAAACTGCAAATGCAGTCCTGATTTGTTATTCTGGGCAAAAGCATCTCTTCCTTAGTTTTCTTGTCATAATCGATATCCTTGCAGACAAAACCTTCTGGTCTACCCTTCAGTCTAACTATAACTATACCACTTTTCTGTAAAGAAAGGATGAGGTCACCAGAGACAGTGCAGGGGTTGGGGCACGTGCACCCAACTCCTGTTTGATTGCTGACATAATCTGGACCACCTAGTATCACTGGGTGTGGTCTTGGAGACTGAAATCACCTTTGGGCTAGTCTTAGTGGTTCCTGCCCTACAGGCCCCTCTAAATGCCACATTCTCTAGCTCTTGCATTGATCTTCTGGCTCATTGGCTGAGAAGGACTCCTTGGGCTCCTCGAGTCACCACTAAGGATCTCCTGACTCTGTCCCCACCACAGGAAAAAACAAAGGCGAGAAAGGATGAAATTAACAAAGGAAAAATTGAGAAAAAAAAAGAGTCACAGAGGGAGAAAGACCAAGTCCAGTCACGGAGACCGACCCATCGGACAGTGAAGTCCACCTGTAGCTCCAGGCCACATCAGTTCTCGCGAGACTAGGACCCCAGGCCACATCAGTTCTCGCGAGACTAGGACCCCAGTTTGTTTTATGACATAGTCAAGTTTCTCTTCACAACCAACATGCGGCTTTTCCTTTCTGCATCGTGCAGTGTAACTTTTTGACATTCTTGCTGGGTGCTGGTGTCATCTGAAAATTTTTGTGAGCATTTTCTCTGTCTCCAAACCTAATGATAAGCACATCTTAAACAAAACAAAACAAAACACATTAATATTGTAACCACTACAGTTGGTGTTGTTGGGAACCAGAACCATGGAGATAAGGCATTGTTCCAAATCATGACAACATGGTAAGAACACACAGGCAGAATTTCAGAGATCATAATGTCCCAGAGTTTTTTTTTTTTAAAGTTGTTTACTTGTTTATTTTGGCGTCTCTCAAGATCCTAAGATATTGTTCTGGTTATACCCTGAAATGTTTGGAGAACCACACAGCGCTGGGGATCAAACTTGGGGTTTACATATGCTAAGCACTGACATTCTTGCCAATGTATTGTTTTAATGAACTTGCATGTATTAGCTCCTTTTATGTTTATAATCCCATAAGGAAGCTATTTATACCCATTCTACAGGGTGGGAGAGATAACTGACAAGTCTTTAAGGAAATGTCCTCTTATATAGACTGAGTCTCTGCTTATCAATATCTGTGTGAAATTTTATTTAAAGTTAACTTTATTTGTTAATAGAAAATTCAAGCCATGGCAAAAGTAGAGGGAACTTTATAAGGAGCTCCTAGGTAATAGGCATCACCTCATTTAAATCTTCATCAGATTAGAGAAGGCTGTTTGTTCCCTATCCCCCAATATTGTTGTCTTTTTTTTTTTTTTTTTTTTGCTTTTTGGGTCACACCCGGCGATGCTCAGGGGTTACACCTGGCTCTGCACTCAGGAATCACTCCTGGCGGTGCTCGGGGGACCATATGGGATGCTGGGGATCGAACCCAGGCTGTCATGGGCCGCCCGCGTGCAAGGCAAACGCCCTACCCGCTGGGCTATTGCTCCAGCCCCTTTTTGTTGTATTTTGAAGTAAATTTGAAATATTGGGTCATTTCATCTATAAATATCTCAGCATGTGTTTTTAAAAAGAGAACTTTTACAATATATAACTACTATCCTATCAGTGCATATGAAAATGTTAACAATAATTTATTGAAAATAACACAGATGTTTTAGGGGTGGCTTAGTGGTTAAAGTGCTTGTCTTGCAAGTATGGGGCCTTGAGTTTGATCCTCTGTGAATCTTTTCAAGCATGTGAAGGTGTTTGCACACACACACACACACACACACACACACACTCACCCTGAGCACTATTTCAGCACCACTGCTGCTTGGGATCTTTGGTGGCAAAGACCAAAGTGTGCAACCAGCACAGCAAGTGTGTGAGCCCTGCAACCAAGTGTGTGTAGACTCTAATCATCACAGCAGCGGCAAAGAGGAAGGGAAGAAGGTAAGTAAAATAAATATAAACTTTAAACAGCCATTTTCAAGGTATGATTTAACAATGTCATAATGTTATAGTTATAACATGATTTGGTGCAGATGAAGAAATATACATACCAATGCCCTAATCATATAATTCTTATTCCAAAATTAATACTCACATGATGCTTGGTCAATAAGACTGTTTTACATTTAAGTTGCTCAGGTCATGTAGAAGACAATGCAATTAGGAAAATCTAGGTTCAAGTTCTGGCTCCTTTGTTTATCACTTACATTCTCACAGTTTTGGTTTCCTTTACAGAAACTAAGGAATTCTAACTATTAGTACTTTATAATTTGGAATTCTCAAATTCCTGACACACTGAATGTTAGAAATTCAATATATATTGATTTATGTATAAAGCCCCTAAAGATTTTGTTTTAGAAATAAGGTGTTTTTTTTTTAACTTGGGGATCTTTTAATCTTGAAAAAGTGGAATTTTTGGAGTTCAAGAGGAATTAAGGTTAAGTACCTTCATGTAGCTTTTTCACCGCTAACATTTAACTCATCTATCCCTTCACCTACTCATCCATCCATCCACCAACTCGTTGATCTATCAATAGCAAGACACATGTCTAAAATAACATGTAAAAAGAAACTCACTTTTCACAGAACCAAAAATAGTCCCACATGGAAGTTATACTTTATTAATATGATTGCTTTGTTTTATAATATAGGGGGCAAAGAAATAATTTCAAACTCAGATGAGAATTAAAACAACTCATGTGTTGCTAAAGATAAAATGGTCTTTGAAGTTTTCATTTTCTCCGTATGGACAAATGACTGTGACCCCACAGCCTCATTTTGCAAAGAATAAAGTGAGAGATCTTTAAAAGCGCATCACTCAAGAACTTCAAGGAAGCAGCTTTCAAAGAAAGTTGTTGTTTTCTGTCTTGCTAGTCTATTCATCAGTGGGAGAGGAGAAATCAAGTTAGAGAGTCTGAGGTCAAAACTATGGGAGAAGGACAGAGATGGATGATGAGTAGTGAGTGTTCATAAAGGTAGTTTATAAAGGTATGAGCGTTCATAAGGGCAGTTTATAAAGGCATGAGCGTTCATAAGGGTAGACTTGAAAAGGAAGTGGGTAGTAGTCTCGGTTGGCAGGACGGAAGGAACCCACCTCCCCCAAACACCTCTAAGTTGTCTACAGGAGCCCTGGGAAGAACAGTGTGCCTCCTTAGCATACAGCCATCCAAAAAGACCGCTCAACTGAAATATTCCTCAGTTGCTCCATGATCTGGCTTAGTGTTGACTCCAAGGGCCTTTGATTCAAGATGTGGGAGTAAAGTGGCACCGTGTTCCCTGTGCCCGGAAGGTCTCTGGGCCGGCTCCAGCACAGAGGCAGACTCTGTAGGTCCTGGCTGAGCTGCTCGCTTGCCCAGCTGGTGAGTGTAGTGCCTCGCCCACTGCTCCTGGGCCCATCCAGGGGCGGGGCAGCTGTGTGTGAATCTCTGCTAAGGGATGAGGGACGCCTGCCCTGGCTCCTTGGTGTTGGGGAGGGAGTAGGAAGCTGTGGCTCTTCTCCCAAATCCCTGTCAGCTTTGAAGGGAAGGGGACCCTCTGAAATTCTTTGGGCATAAAGACCCTCAAATTGGCATGCAATTTGAATAGTGGGCATAAGTAGCAGCAGATCTTCTTGACATATCTAGATTCTTTGACATTTCTATTTTTCATTCTTTTAATTTCTGTTTTGGACATTTAGGTAAGCTCTGGCAATAATCAGAGATTACTCCAGGCTCAGCAGTCAGGAATTACTCCTGGTGCTGCCGGATGATGGGATGCTGGAGATTAAACCTGGGTCAACCTCATGCAAGACAAAAGTCCTATTCACTGTACTACCCTCCTGCCCCTATTATTTTTAAAACAATTAGCTTTATTCCTTTTTGGCCACATGAAGCAATGCTAAGGGCAACTCTCGGCATGGTTCTCAGGGGACCATGTGGTACCTAGGATTGACCCCAGTACTTCCAAATCAAAGTGCAAACAAACGTTTCAGCTCTTCGGGTTATCTCACCAGCTCCAATCAACATAGTTTTTAATCAATGTTTGTTCATTAAGACGAAAAAAAAATCTCAATAATCAAATAATTTTAAATAATGATGATCATTATAATAATGAAATAAAATGAATAATAAATCCTAAAATTAAACAATGATCTGGGTTTTAATGACTTTAATCAAACATTAAATAATTCCAATTCAAATTTAGCTAACTCACACAAGAACTATTATTTTATTTTCTGAGTGAAATCATTACTTGGCCATTTCTTAGCTAACCGAAAATAAATTTGTCACTAGATAAAATTCAACATAATAGATTTTTGAGCTTCATTGCATGCTTTTACTTCACCAATGGTAAATAAATTCTCAAAAACTCTTAAGAAACACAATTAAGGGTTATGAAATATCCCCAAAGCCACCCATGAAGAGTTGAACAAACAATTCCATGTGTTTTTATTGCTTCTGCTGCTCGTCCTCTGTGTGACTCTCCTGTACATCATCCTGAACTCTAGACTCACACCTCACTGTCGCTTAGATTTTGAGCCTTCCACAAAAATCTCTATTGCAGACTCAACTTTTCAACATTTCCTCACCTTGGAGTTCTTTGTCCTGACCCCTTAACTTCTGTTGGCACAAGAAATAGACTTGTCCTGACTTGTGGCCGTCAAGGTTCTTTTAACCACTCTTCCTTGAGGGACTTGCCCCGTCTCCAAATACTCCCACCTTTCTTATACCCCTCGGGGAGGCTTTGACCAAGCTAACCTTCGTGTAACCATGACCTGAAAGAATGGTTTGAGGCTCTTCTTGTTCTTGAAGCGAGCAGATGCCCTTGGGCTACACTTGCTCTCCGAAGGACATATGGAGATGTTACTGGTGCCCACTCGAGCAAATCCATGAACAACAGGAAGACAAGTGATGCAAGTGAAGTGAACCTTCCTGTAATCAGGTGAGACTCCAGTCTAAGGGAACTGTATGGAATTTGCTCAGTGAATGCGATGCTTTTGCCATCCAGAGAGCAGTGGCAAGACCCCATTTACTGCTACCCAGTTCCAGCTGTAAATGTTGGGGACCCTCCCCATGGCGGCAAGAAGTCCCGTGCTGTAGCAGTGTGTGGGACCGGTCTTGCTAAACAATCCCAAGCCTGCTTGGGATTGTTTAGCAATCCTCTGGCCATTGATGAAGAACTTATGAGCTAGGTAGAGAGGATAAAATACTTCATTCAATCACAGCACATTCTCTGACAATGAAGTAGCTGGCAGATGCAGAAACAGCAATAAAAACGCCAGGATCTGCTTGCATGCCATGCAGATGCAAGTTCTTTTGCATCTATCTGGAAAATGGATTTAAGTAGTTCAGAGAAAATAAAAGACGCTTTCCATAAATGAGAACTGGCTGGGCGTTTTTTTTTTTTCAATCTATTATCTTATTTAAACCGTACACTAACTGTGTCGCACCCACCACCCTCTCCTTCCAGGAAGCAGAGGAAACTGAAGCTTTGGAGGAAAACATGTCTAATGTAGGGAGGACAGATGAGCCTTACTCTGAATTACTTGCTGTAGTAGAGGGTATCTCAAGCCTTCCTGATAGAGTCCAGACAGACAGAGACAGACAGACAGAGACAGAGAGAGATAGAAAGACAGAGACAGACAGAGACAGAGAAATACAGAGAAACTCTTTTAACGAGATCCCAATATAGTCCAATGTAGTAGTGTGTATCTCAATCCACCCACTAGGCCAGATATTGTTAATCCCAATCATGTCGTTCGCAGTCAGGACCAAAATATTTTCTTCCTGGTGTCTATGGACAAAGTTCTCCCTCAGGGCTGTCATCCGAGGTCCCCCAAGGCCCGGCTGCAGTCATCCCCCTGTCTCCTTAAACTCCTTTCCTTTGCATTCTGGCTGACGCCTCCCACCCCTACTCTGAGGGCAGATCACTCTGCTTCCCTGCCTTTTATGACTCATTTCCCTGATCTCCTCCTGTCTTTGCTTATCTAACAAGTGTGACCAAGCACTGAAGCATGGAGGACCTCTTGTTGGGCCCCATCTCAAGATAAACATTAACCCCTTCAGGCCACCCCTAAAGTCTAGAGACAAGGCATTACTACTCCCACTGCCGGAAGTAAAGAGTTCTCAGAAAGGGAAGACTCACTCAACAAAAATTAAACTTGTTTCCACTTCATTTCCCCCTGACCCCCTTTACTCCAGGCTCTGTTATCAGGGAGCATTCCTGGCGGGGTTTACGGTGCCAAGATGGACCAGATCCATTCATTGTGTGCGGGGCTGGGGCTCTATCTGCTGTACTGTCTCTCTGGGCAATTCAGGGAAGTCTGACAGAAAATGGAAACTTTCTCTGTCTCTGACCCTTCTTGTCTCTCTGTCTGTCTTTCTTTTCCTTCCTTCCTTCCTTCCTTCCTTCCTTCCTTCCTTCCTTCCTTCCTTCCTTCCTTCCTTCCTTCCTTCCTTCCTTCCTTCCTTCCTTCCTTCCTTCCTTCCTTCCTTCCTTCCTTCCTTCCTCCCTCCCTCCCTCCTCCCTCCCTCCCTCCCTCCTCCCTCCTCCTCCCTCCCTCCTCCCTCCCTCCCTTCCTTCCTTCCTCCCTCCCTCCCTTCCATCCTCTCTCCCTTCCTTCCTCCCTCCCTCCCTCCCTTCCTCCTCCTTCCTTCCTTTCTCCCTCCCATCCTCCCTCCCTCCGTCCCTCTCATCCTCCCTCCCTTCCTTCCTTCCTTCCTCCCTCCCAGCCTCCCCATCCTTCCCTCCCTCCCTCCCAACTATTTTAACTCTTTTAACTAGATCCCAATATAGTCCAAATACTCATTATTTTCAATTCTCTGGAGACCCATTTCATTGCTGAAATTCAAATTAGGAGCATCATAAAGACTTCAGGTAAAAGAATTAGTGTATTTGTAAATGATTGAACACATATATATTGTTTAGGTGACCTTTATCAAGAGAGTTAATTATGAGGCAGCACAGAGAATGAGCCCAACTGGCTAGATAAAATGTCCATTTAAACATGTTTAAACAAGTGAATAATCATCTCCAGATAGGGCAAATAAAAAAAAGATTGTGCTGACTGTTTTTGAGAGATTATCAATATTATTCCAGGAAACTGAATATGAAGAAAGCTGGGTGTGACCCACTAATGGAAGACACTGAGAAACTAGGAAAAGCAGATGTCATCTTTTTGACCAAGATTGTGCAATGGGCAATTTTGCTTATAAAAATATGTACCTAGGGGCAGGAACTGTAATATAGAAGGTACTGCACTTGCCTCGCACACAGCAGACCTAGATTTGATCCTTGCACTACATTTGATTCCTGAGCCCTGCTAGGGTGATCCCTGAGTGTAGAGCCAGGAGTAAGCCCTGAGCACCACTGGACGTGCCTCCCCCAAATGAACCTCGATAATGAATTCTATCTCCAGATTGTTCTGATTTTAGTAGAAGTGAGGAATAAATGGCAGAGTGATTATACATACAAAGACCAATCATTGTTCAATACAAGTACAAACAAGGTATTGAGGCAATTTATCTACAAATGAAATAAGGTGCATTTGCTACACAAAGACAATAAAAAATCTTTCCTGAGGTTCCAGATAGGAGAGTTAATATGGAAGGTATCTGACCTCTTCTCCAGTAGCAGGCTGGGTAATCAATGTCTTTTGAGGTTGGGTGATTCTGGTTTTTAATTTGCGCTATCACTGAAAGCAATTTCCTGGCATTCTACAATCTAGCTCTAGGGACAGAGTAATTGGTGACCCTTGTCCTATGTAAGCAATCTGAATCACAAAGATCACAAAAGGAACATTAGTGGGATATTCAATTTAAAGGGTATATTTCTAGGCTGCTGGTTCTCAAAGACAGACCTTCAGGACCATATGGTGGCAAAGGGTAGCTTGGAAAGATTTAGAATAGGGACGATTTAGAATGAAGTGTGGGTGGGGGTGTGATGGGGCCAGAGCGATAGCACAGTGGGGAGGGTGTTTGCCTTGTACGCAGCCGACTCGGGTTCAATTCCTGGCATCCCATATGGTCCCCCAAGCCTCCCCAGGAGTAATTCCTGAGTGCAGAGCCAGGAGGAACCCCTGAGCATTACTGGGTATGAGCCAAAAAGCAAAAAAAAAAAAAATAGAATGACGTGTTGGGGTAGAGGGCAGCCAGTAAGAATTGTGGAAGGTAGCTGGTGATTCTATTCTCTCTTCCTCACCCTCACCTCGGCCTGAGCTGATCCTTTATGGGCTGTGTCCCCTGGGCACCCTGGAGGAGGTATTGTCCTTCCTTGTTTAGACCATAGTTTCTGGAAGGCGGCTCTGATTCTTTATAGCTCCAGTCATTGTCATGGGTTTCTCCATGGCCCCGGACACACTCATCTTCTACTCTCTCACTCACTAGAAAGGTAAGGAAGACTCCTCAGGAATTCCTGGGTGCCTCAACATCTCTTTAATTGCCCTTATTTGTAACTAGTCCCTACTTTGAAGAAATCTGAATCACTTGCAGCAGATTCTGTTTTCCCCAAAGAAGAGGAGTAATACACGTACACTTTAGTGGTAAGAAGAAAAACACCTTGAAGGGTAGGGACCGGATGACCTGATGGTGCTCAGACCCTCCTACAGTACTCCAAATCGAATGCTACTTGTTGCTGCCTGTTGCCTGAAAACTGTGCTGATGACAGGCTCTATGCAAAGCTGTTCTCTTCCATTATCAACTGACCCCACCTCGTCCTAAGACAATCACTTCTGTCTTTGAGCTATTCTATCATGTTCACAGATGGTGCCTAGAAACAGAGATTCACATTCTCAAGATCCCTGAAAAGTGGTTTCAATTGCTTATTGTTGGATGGAATTGATACCAGACTTGACAACAGAGAGATTAAAGTCAAAATTATTTGAAAACGAATTTTTCTAGGCTGAAACAAATGCAGCCACTGGAACACATTTGCCTAGTGGGAAAATGAAAGTCCTGGGAGATTATTCTTCAGTTGCCTTTGGCTGGTACTGTCCACAGCAATGGATGCACAGAGGAACATTTGCTGCACCATTAGACAAATAACATGTTGTGGGATAGGAGGTTGCTTCAACCGAAATGGATGACCACCAAGTTAATGTCAACTGGCAATATTTAAAAAGCCTAAGATTACCAAGACTCAACCATTAGTGAAATTGTACCTAAAGCCTTTTAAAGTCACTTATCACATCTAATTATCTGATACTAGGTATAATTATGCTATTACATACAATTTTAGTACCATGGCTTACATCATACTAATTCACCTTCCATACTGTATTGAATTTCTAGTCTAAAATTATCAACATATTGACTTTAGTGAGACTCAGAGTGAGTAATCTAATACAGTTATTCTAAGAAACTTCCAGAGAGCTATATGCATTTATTCATTTATTTATTTGACAAGGTCTTCTGAACACCAATTATGGGCTCTGTAAGGTGCCAGATTTCAGGGATACAGTGACAAATAATATATCCTGAGGCGCAAACAACCCAAAGGAGAGAGGGATTGAAGAGATACAAATAGCTCCCCAACAAGGAGCTGCCTCATGGTGGAACAACTATGAGTGGATCCCCTTGGGATAGTTGGAAAGATGGAGAAGAAAATGGATAATGCCAGAGTTTTCAAGGAGGATAAGGTCATAGGAAAAATATTCCAGGTCTAAGTACTGTCCTGAGAAAAGACGCTCCATTTAAAGCATGCTGACTGATTGCTCTGTCTGCAGCCATGCTGGAGAGAAAGATGTTAGAGAGAAAGATGGCAGGGGGACGGCCGGATGCGTGAGCAGGGAACATGTGTGCCAAGGGCTTTGATCTACACTGTTTAATCTCCGGAGGCCACTGAAACTTTTAGTCAGTTTAATTCATCTGATTCTTTCAGAGGAATTTCAGAGCCTGCTAGTATGTGAAGTTACTTGCTTGCCACCTGCAGAGTGCCTCTTCCCTCACTGAACTTCAATTCCAAAGTGGATGGGGGATCGACTGGACACTGAGAGAAAACTTTTAAGTACGGACTAAATATGAGCCCAGATTATTATTATTATTTTAATTATTTTTTTTATTATTTAAAAAAATTTTTTTTTGCTTTTTTTGGGTCACAGCCGGCAATGCTCAGGGGCTTCTCCTGGCTCTGCACTCAGGAATTACTCCTGGCGGTGCTCAGGGGACCATATGGGATGCCGGGGATCGCACCCAGGCTGGCACAGGCCGACCGCCTGTAAGGCAAACGCCCTACCCGCTGGACTATCGCCCGGCCCCTAGCCCAGATTATTTTTAATGTTCCAGAAGAAAAGAAGTCTTGACATGGAGAATGGAGGGTCAGGGGAATGGGCTTAGGGTGGGGTGTTCAGCCAGACATCGGGTGAATGAGGACTATTCAAGGTGGAAGAATGTCCTGGAAGGAATGTCCAGGATTTATTCCCTCCCAAGGGAGGCCAGGAGTTAGACGTAATTGCTCAAGTAAAGTATCAGCCAGGCTGGAGCATATTAACAGATAGTGTGTGGGGGGGTGGGGCTGGTCAAGAATCAGACCACGGGAGGGTGAAAGGTTGTGAAACTCACCGAAGCCTTCCTAGGGCATTTGCGACACGACCCTGGTCCTTTAGGCAGGAAGGTAAGAAGAGAATCGGGAAGATCAAAGCATGTGGCTGGCGTGCAGGAAGAAAACCACATAGCTGGGACTGTGGGTGAAGTGGCAGAGAGAGAAATCCATGTTGGAGGGAGTCCAGTTGTGTCTTCTGAGAATATTTCCTGGCAGGGGAGGGACTGCTTTGAATCACAGATGATTCCAAGATTTGTGACCAAACCTGCCAAGAGTGAAGCCACTTACAGAGATAGGGGCAGTTGTGGGGTGGCATGTGGGGTGAGGGGAGGGACAGGAAACAAAAAATTCACAATTCAGAATCTTTCCTGTCATTTGGTGAAGTTGTGAAGCTTTTCGGGTTGTGGCTTCTCCACACATGCTCAGGTTAAGAAGGTCACAGACATGGCGGAGCGATGACTACATGGACGGGGGACAGGAAGCTGCTGGTGAAAGCAGTGGGAAAGGGAAGGCAGTCAGGAGCCTGAGACAGGGAGGAGGCACAGTCTGAGGAGGAATTAGCCATAGGACAGCCAGTAGGAGAGAGGGGAAAAGACACCCAGGAGGAAGAGGAGGGTCCATCAAACTCCTCTCTGTAGCCTGCTCTCAACACATTTCTTGTCCTCTTAAGTCGTGTGTGGGGACTCCTCCGCCATGGGCCTCCGGCATGGGGCTCCTCCGCCATGTCGCTTTGAGGTAGAGCTATGGCACAAAATTACCCACTCCGTCCCTCTTGCTTCAGTTGGCCTGGGATCCGCACTCAGCAGAGTCGGGTTTTACTCATCTGCAACTTCTCGTCTCCTGTCGCTCTCCACGTGAAGCTACTCTTGATGCCAAGCTCCTGCTTGTGCCCCGGTGCCCCTGTAAACACATTGGCTTCACTTACTTGGTAGCTGAACGTGCTCCTTTACTATTGCATCTTCATCCCACCTGCCTTGGTAGACGCAAAAAGCGATCCTAGCCTTGAGTGCAGTGGTTTTCAAGGTGGGGCCGTGGCTTGCTGTGCGCCGCTAACTGCCAGACTCAGGATCTCTACTGGTGCACTTATTGTAACGTTTGGGCCACTATCACTATCTTCCCGTTAATCATCTATTTGCTAGAGCGGGCACAGTAATATCTCCATATGTCCCGTCTCATGCTAGTAGAACCCAAAGGCATCGCCCGCTCCAGGAACATAAAGAGCCTCAAACAATTATAGTAGGTCACGGGAATGACCTAATATAAATGTTACTGGTATTTGGCATATCTAATACTACACGAGCAGCTTGCCAGGCTTGCCGTGCGGGTGGCATACTGTTGTAGTCACCTATAAATAAAGCATTTATTGATAAACCACGCGGCCGCTAGCAGCAGCCGCAAGCCGGGCTGTGATAGTCTGGTCTGCTGGGTGGAGTTGTGATGAGAGGGAAGTCCGGATGTGGAAAATGGCGGGCCCCATGAGTAGGGGAGGGTGGTCTGGCTTGTTGAACTACCCAACAATGTTTGGGTAGTTCTCCTATTTGCTAAAGGTGTGAGGGTTCTCTTCCGGGTCCCTGATTGCTAGACCATGGAGAATCATAGCTAACTTGAGCACCTACAATCCACTTCTGATCCAATGACTGATTCCTTGTTTACAGGAAGAGTTCAATCCCCTCTCTGCTTTTCCACTGTGTTAATTCCAGCAGAATTCTCCCAGCATTAATTCCTTTCTTAAACCCTGGGAGCAGTCCAGTCTTCACTTCCAAATTTTTCAACCTCTATCATATCTGCCTTTGATTGTCTGCCTTTGACACTTACCAGCTAGACCGTATCTGACATTAGTGTCTGGAGCTCAGGTTTAGCCCAAGGTCACATCTATCCTAGTAGCAAAAACACCACTGGAAAAGTAGAAGTGAGGTCAGATCAAGCTCAATTAAAGAGCTGGGGCAGACTTACTGAAAAGCGTGAACAAGGAAGATTTTTGTTTCTTTTTTCATCCTGAATAAATATCTTTTAATAGCACGTCTGCCTCAGTCTCTGAAAATGTTAGTTCCTTGTGTTGTTTTCTTCCATTTGCAGATTTAAAGGTGAAGCTTGAAAAGGCCAACCCAGCTGCCATAGTAACAAGGCTGACCCCTCCTGGCCCAGGTCATATCTTTATTTTTTCTAGATCCTAAAGACAACCTGTCTGTAGAAGGGAATAAAATGGAGGATTTGCCTCAGTGTCATTCTCTGCCCTATAAACACCTAAATTATGAATATCCTATATTTAGGAATGGCCTGTGCTGGGCCCCAAAGTGTGGGTAGGCGAGTAGCTCTTTTCCTTGGAGAGGCTCTGGCTGGTACTGAATGGACGGAATGGACGAGTCATGTCTTGTCATGGCAGATGTCCAGCATGGCTGAAGAGGGACCCCCCGCCCCAGCCCAGTCTCCCCATAGCAAGGGACCGACATCTCTGAGTGTGTGAAAAATGGGAATCTTTCCTTGTGGAAGCTGCAGTTACCATCATGAAGTCACTTCCTGTAATGGCAAGGAGTAGAAAAACGTGCTAAATCTGCTAAGTTCCTTTTTAATTCCAAAACATTGCAGACATTCTGCTCTTTAATTTGGCTACTTCTATGAATAGGTAACATCAGCAGACCTGGGACAAACACTGTGTTTGCTTTTGTAACTTGATTGTGCATTTAAGTTACATACATGGATGCATACACTGGAAGCACCAATCCTGATGTGCATTGCAAAAATACTCAGACATAGGATTCAGGTGACAACTCCTTCAGAGCTAGTCACATAGTTGTTTTATACACATAGTATGACTTCATTGCCAGCACTGATTTCCTTAGTAAATAAAAGAATTTTCAATTTCACTTCGAATTATTTTTAGTGGAAATTCTCATCCCTCATGAAGATGATAAGCATCATTATTCTTAATCAAAGCAAAGGGAAGAATTTTCTTTATTTTTTTTCTGTTATGGAGATAACCTTGGTCTCAATAGCATGTTAACCAACCAAAGATAAGTTGTGGTTAAAGATTAAACCAGTCTGTGATTTATGAAAGTGTTACTTGCTCTCCCTTAAATAGAGACATTAGAAGTTGATGTATTCTAGAGATAGCATAAATTCAGCCTTAGGCTCCAAATTCTATCAGATTGGCTTCTAAAGAGACAATCAGAGCAGAGAATAACTAATCACATGGTCGTGGGCAGCTCTTTGTGGGGTTAGCAAATATAACTCACAACGTTCTTCTAGAAGTACCTGAACAAGGCAGATGCTTCCTCTGTAGCAGCGAGAATATCATTGCCAGAGAAAGCAAATGACTTGTCAAGTTCTAGGGTTGTACATGGACTAATTAAAAGATTTTCTAACCGCAGGTTCATGGTTTTCCTACTATTCTGCATTTTTGTTTGGGAATAAATATCTCCTCCAAAATAAACATGGCTTCTCAAGGCTTAGCATGAGTCATTCTGGGAAATTAGCTTTACCTCTCTATTATCATTTCTCATTTGCTTAACACACATTCTGTATGCTGTCTTCCTTTGTCTATTGTTACAGAGAGCAAGAAGACCTTGAAGCCCAGAAAGAACTACATGGTACCTTCCAAGAGCAAAGGAGTGCCATCATGTAGGTTTTCATATAGAGTGTTTATGTCACTGCTGAGGCCTGTGTCTTTCTTTCTAAGTGTATTTACACAGAACAGAGAACTGGAAAATTTATTCAGAACGCTGTCAGCATCGGCAAGGCCACAGATCTGTTTCCGGGAAGGACTCAGCTTCAGCTCCTGTCACCTACTGTGGCCAGTTGGATGAGCTTTCTGTCACGCTAACAGAGCACATGGAAACCAAGCAAGAGGTCGCTGCGGCAGGTGGCCGGGGCCCCAGGCCATCGTACGTGCTGCTGACATTCGTGCTTTGAGCTCCTTTGCCCAAACACAGACCCAGGGATAAAGTACACATCAGGTGGGGCTATCTGCTGTTTTGCTCCCTCATCTTGGCAATCAGGCACGATTGAAGGAGCGCGAGGTAGCAGGTGGCCCAGGCAGCGCCACCAGCTGCACCGGCTGTGCATGTGCCCCCAAAGTAAACATCAATACCCGTTCACTGAGAATTGCTTAAAAAGTCCTTATCTGTCCCTTTAAGTTGTGATCATGTTAATTTTATTTCTGCGTCCTGTGGGTTGTGTCAATATGCTGACAGATGACGCAGCAAGAGTGGGGGCAGTCTGTGTGTTACACCTTCATGCATGCATGCACGTGAATAGCTTTTGCTCTCTCAACAGAAACATGTATGCATGTATATAGACCCACTATGTACATATATTTGTGGATGTGTAGATACATACACTTTGCACTTATGAAATATACATATGCAGATATGTGTATTTCCTTTCTCACAGAAATAAAATAGTATTTTGATTCTCCCACCAAAGCACTCATCTTTACAAAAGAAAAACATGCTGCTACCTCTAATGAACTTCCTTTCTTCCTACCTTCTTCCTTCTTTCTTTCCTTCCATCCTCCCATTCTTCCTTTCTTCCCTCCTTCCCTCCTCTCTTCCTCCTTTCCTTCCTTCCTCCCTTTCTTCCTTTCCTTTTCCTTTCCTTCTTTCTCTTTTCCCGTCCATGTTTTCAATAGACATTTGATGAGTTTGTTCATGTAGCAAGTGCCTGTAGTCTAAAGACTGAACGTTACAGATGGCCTAACCCAACAGTGGGGACCCATGCAAGGCCTAGAATCCTGTAGTTGGCTTTTGGATCAGTTAAATATAGGAGCTTGGAGGATCTTGCTCACTTTGGGGACAACAGGCTATGACTGCCTAGGTCTGTGGATATATAATCTGTTTAAAAGATATGGCAGTATAAGAAATGGAGAAAAACCTAGAGACAGTCCAATGGTAAGGCACTTATTTGCTTTGCACATGGTCAACTTTTGTTGGCTTTCAGATGACCAGGTCCTATGAGTAGTGCTGAGAATGACTCCTAAGCCCAAAGCTAGGAGTAGCCCTCAAACTCTGTTTGCTATGCTCTAAAACAAACAAACAAACAAACAAACAAACAAACAAAAGAGATGAAGACAGAAAGTCCCCAGAGACATGGTCTTGTGCAGGCTTATAATATAGAGACTTTTTTTTTGTTTTTATTATTTTTAAATTTTTTTTTTAATTTTTACTAATATAGAGACTTTAAGAGGGCTTAGCCCTTCTAGGTATTTTAAGTCCTGTTGGAGAATGAAGAAATAATCACTGTATCACTGTCTTCCTGTTCATCATCGATTTGCTCGAGCAGGTCCCAGTAACATCTCCATATGTCCTGTCTCATGCTAGCAGAGCCCAAGGGCATTTGCTTGCTCCAGGAACATAAAGAGCCTCAATCCATTTTGGAATGAGGTCTATAATTGTTACTGGTATTTGGCATATCAAATACAACACGGGTAGCTTGCCAGGCTCTGCTGTGTAGGTAGCATACTCTTGTAGTCATCTCTAAGTCCAGCAGTTATTGATGAACCACGCGGCTGCTTGCGGCCGGGCAAGCTGGGTTGTGATAGGCTGGTCTGCTGGGTGGAGTTCTGAGAGGGAAGTCCGGATGTGGAAAATGGAGGCCCTCATGGAGTGTGGGGTCATCTGGCCTGTTGCATGGCTCTGCTGGGGTGGCGGGCCAGGGTCAGAACTCGCCATCCCTCCTGGGCACCTCGTGAGCAGCTGGGCACAGGGAGAGCAAATAGCAGCTCTGCCCCATGTCTGTGAGTCTGTGTGTGTGTGAAGAAATAAATGAGGTTATAATTGGGAGAGAATGACTGGGATAGAAGAGAGAGAAATGGACAGCAATAAAGTAATATTGAAAACTGGAGTCAGGATAAACAGATTAGAGTTCATGCTCAGGGAAGACTTGGATCCAACCCAAAACAATTCAGGGTAGGAACATGAAAAGATAAGACTTTATATTTATATGTTATGCCTTTCTTTCTTTTGCTTCTGTGGCGAGTATGTGTTCGGGAGGTCCAATACTTAAATCAGCTGCATACATATGCTTGGTTGAGTATATGATGGAGAAAACCTGAAGAGGCAACAGATAGGTTTAAGAAGAAAGCATTGTATGTTTATACTAAGAAGGCAGGTATAAATCAACACCTATACAGCCGATGTGGATTCTGAGACCAAACAGACAGGCGGGTGAGGCCAGCGTAACCTTCACTACCGCAACATGATGGATGTGACTATGGACCTGGCAGTAATGGTGGTTCCTGATGTTTGTGCATGACTGTCATCTTGGAGTGTGCTTTGGTCTGCTCACAGGTGTCCTTAACGGGAGCATCCTGAAGGATGCTAATTTGTGTCTTGAACACAGAATGCTAGATCCATTTTTGCAAAGCAAAGAGCCAAGATTTGAAAGGATGTTTTCTCTTTGCAAAGGCTGACGCTGACCCATTGTTAGCCCAGTGTCTCCTAAGGACCCTTGAGCCTTTCTTGGCTCCATTTTAAGCACAATTATTCTGTGGGCAAATTTATGGAAAATATCCCACTTAGAGCCGAAAGCAGTCTTGCTGGAAGCACAAACCACCAGTGGTGACAATGAGATAATAAAATATGATCCAGAAGACTTTTCTAGAAAATCAGGGGCTACGCCAATTCTCCGTGGGTTAGGGTCTAATGTCTCAGATCTGGGTGCATATTAGGAAAGACACTATTTCAGTTTCAGGGTTGTTTTTTTCTAACCTGCATACGGCATAGTTTGAGGGTTCCCAAGCTGCAGAAGTAAACAGATAGGTTTGGGTTGTTATTACATTAGGGAGTATTATGTGTGGCTCTGGGCTCTGATCCTTATGTTGCTGCCACTGCACAAATAAGAGATCGCTTTTTCTATTTTTGAAAATTTTTGCTTCTCTGTTTCATTTTTGCCCCTCTGGCACCAACAAAAGCCTTTGAATTACTTGCTACTTAGACAGAATCCTGGAAGAATATGAACCAAATGTAAATAGTTACTAAATCCCAGTGGTAGATTTAAGATGATGTTTACTTTATATCTCTTAATCTGTACTTATTTTCATTTCTGTTCTTTCTTTTGTTATTTTCCCCCATCTCTCCCTTCCCTCTTTCTTTCGACCTTCCTTCCTTCCTTCTTTTCCTTCCTTCCTTCCTTCTTTCCTTCCTTCCTTCCCTTTCTCTCTCTCTTTCCTTCCTTCCTTCCTTCCTTGCCTTTCTCTCCTTCCTTCCTTCCTTCCTTCCTTCCTTTCTTCCTTCCTTCCTTCCTTCCTTCCTTTCCTTCCTTCTCTTCCTTCCTCTTCCTTCCTTCCTTCCTTCCCTTCCTTCCTTCCTTCCTTCCTTCCTTCCTTCCTTCCTTCTTCCTTCCTTCCTTCCTTCCTTCCTTCCTTCCTTCCTTCCTTCCTTCCTTCCTTCCCTTCCTTCCTTTTTCTCTTTCTTTCTCTCTCTTTCTTTCTCTCTTTCTCTTTCTCTCTATCTCTTTCTTCTCTCTTTCCTTTCTTCCTTTCTCTTTTTTCTTTCTTCCTTTCTCTCTTTCCTTTCTTCTTTCTCCCTCCTTTCCTTTCTCCCTTTCCTTTCTCCCTTTCCTTTCTCCTTCTCTGCCTGCCTGCCTGCCTGCCACGCCCGCCCCGCCCGCCCACCCACCTGCCCGCCCGCCTGCCTGCCCGCCCGTCTGCCCGCCTGCCCGCCTGCCCACCTGCCCGCCTGCCTGCCTGCCTCTTTCTTCTTTCATGGGCAGAGAGATGTAGAAAGGACAGTAAAGCTGATCCCATTTGGGAAAAAATTGGCATTATATGTATTTAGCTCTACAGCCCCACATCACACGAATTGTTGTCTCTCTCATGCTTCTTGCTTTCTTAATTCCAAGAAGTTATTTGTTAGTAAAATTTAGGCAGGGTCTTTAACAATCTTTTCCCCAGCAGGACAGAACTCTTAATAGAGCCTTCTTTAGATACCATCTTTTCATGATACTAAGTATGGGTGCAAGCAAGTCAGTTGAAGCCACTGGATCCTGAAAGGAAGTCAGTGAGTGATCACATGGGGATTTCTTGGAACTCAACTTCTAAACAGTATTTTGATCCAGCAATGTTTTCCATACCGAGGTGACAAGTGTGCAGTTCTTTCCTCCTTTCCACAAGATGACTGAGTCATATCATCAAACAAAATAGCAAAGGATGCCTACATCCTGAGTCCGAATGTTTGTTTTTATTGTTACTGTCAGAACAGTCTATAAGCAGGACTAAGCTCTTTCTAGATAGCATCTTAATATTTGACACATGATATGTCGTGGCCTCCAGAAGAATGTGAAAGGATCCATGGTTTGCAGAAGAAGGAGTCTTTAATTCAATTCAAGAATTTCACTACCGTTTCCTAGTTAGTGTTGGGAAACACTGTCGTATGACTGAGAACTCATGCATTACATGGTTAAATATTCACTGTCCTGATTTATTAATTTATTACATAATTTAAAACTGATTATATATGTTAAATCACATTGAGTTTGTATTAATTTCATATGCATTAATAGATAGAGTAAAATAATAGCATAATTTATGTGGATCTTTATTGGAGAGAAGAAATGTCAGTATATCAAAGAAAGAAATATAGGAGTTCTCATTATTGTGTATGGGGATAGAGTATATACCTAGGAAGACTGGAGGAATCTAAACTACTGCTGAACTTGAGTGAGAGTAACTGGGTTTTTCCAGTAATCAGGCTTTGTATATAAGAGAAAAGACAGTATGTGAGGTAATTATTTTAGGCATTATGAATTTAAATATCTATGAGAACATCTAAGGAGACAACCTGAAAGTTACTAGACTTATGAGCCTAGAATTCAGAAAAGTTCTGACATCATGAAAATTTGCCCATGTCGGTGTGTCTCTGGATACCTTCGTCTAATTTTCCTTTTTGTGTATGTATAGAGTGTATTGTTTCCTGGTACACAACAAAGATTAAAGAGCGAAAAGCTGAATGATCACGAGAGAAGTTCTAGGTACACATCAAGCAGGCTCTCAAATCCAAAGGTTCTGTGTGTTGGGTAGACAAACAAGGTCTGATGTAAAGGTAATGAAAGAGGCAGAAAAGTGAGAGGGAGGTAGAGTTCTGGACGAGAGAATGAGTCATTTGACCACAGAGCTATGTTAGTTTTTATGAAACTCCAAGAGTTTGTGTCCCATATGAGTTTAAGTCCCTATGACTCCTTTAACAAATGACTGTACACTTAGTAACTTAAATTTTTTTACACTTATTAGTGTCAGTGCTGGAAGCTGAAAGTCTGAAAAGGGTTTTTATAGTGTAAAATAAAGGCATGGGAAGATCTACATTTTTTTCAGGATGTTCTAGGGGAATTTCTTTCCCTGTCCTGTCTAGTTTCAAGTGGCTACGCACATTCTTTGGCTCTTCAGCTCATGGTCACTTCTTTTATTCAAAAGCATCACTCCAGCCTCTGTGCTTGTGGTTGAATTATCTCCTCAGCTCTCTAATCTCATCTAAGAAGCATCCAGTGAGAGCCCTGGGCCCAGTGTGGGTATTTTAAGATGATTCCCTGATTTTAGATTCTTCACCCACACATGTGCAAAATTTCTTTTGCCATGAAATTAACATATTGATAGGTCTGGAGATTAGGATATGAGACTTTTGAGGGGACAATTATTCTGACTATCAGAGGGATATAGAAGGAATTTGAAAATTCTGATTCCCCTTCAGTGGAATTCCTCATTCAAGAGAGAAATCTTCTATTATTTATTCAATGACGAATATTGAATGACAACTATAATTCACAACTTTGTACTTAGCATTTAGAAAATTTCTTAGAGTAATGCAGGATTTCATAGGTATGAATTTGTTTTCTTAATCTCAATGCTAAATAATATAAAGTAAGGCATGACCAGACCACTCAATTGCAAAGCATGAATAATTAAAATTTTAAAAATCTTTAGAACACACAAGAAAGTTTGAGATAATACATGTAAAACATAAAAACAGAACAAATGAAAAGAAATAAACTGAATGGCTATGATTTTGTTAGCAACCAGAGAATGAAAGGCGACTTTGGCTCTATCAACTTAATTCTCATACAGGTTATCATTTAACCATATTTAAAAATTTTTTTAAAGTCATATGTCAAAAATTCCTATGTGTCTGACTTAGGAGGTGAGGGAATCTGTTTTAGGGCTAAATGCAGAAGTAAGGTAAGAGCATTGAAATGGAAGAGTCAGAGAGCAGAGGAATATGAAGGTGCCTTGTGGTGGTTGGTGAAGGAAAGCAAATGGGACGTCACTGGTTATAGAGAGAAAGGGCATGGACCAGGCAATAGGAGCAGAAAAATAAAATCAGGTATATATTTTTTGCTTTTAAGGAGATAAGAGGTATGCATTTGAATTCTGACTCAAGCATGAAGAGTTGTGTAACAGATTTTTTTTTTAATATACACTTTAGATTTTTCCCAAGGTGATGCTCTCAATATTTTGTGGGAAAGGGGAACTATCGCTGATAAGGAATGCCTATAAAGAAGCAGAATTTTCTCTCCATATCAGTGGAAAAATGTCTTCCTTTAGATGAGCCTCTGTTTCTTTGTTTTTACTTGTGTCGCTTTGTGGAGGATTTCACTGTTGTTCTTTGAGCTTCCCAAGGAGTACTCAGATTTCTCACAGTGCTCTTTCATGGGCCTCTAGGATCAAGGGATGCTCTGAGGCTTTGTGGTGTCATGATTAAAATCATGGCACCACATTGTTTTGAGGCTCTTCATGTTCCTGAAGTGAGCAGATGCCCTTGGGCTCCACTAGCATGTGACAGAATGTATGGAGACCTGCTCGAGCAAATCAATGAACAACAGGAAGACAAGTGATACAAGTGATGATTAAAATCAGGGCCATGTTACATGCAAAGTGCATGCTTGAACCCCCTGTACTATTGGCCCAGCCCCTAAACCATGTTGTTGGGATCAGTTGAGCTCTACCAATTACCAGACTAAGAGTTTCTTTTCATTTTGGAAAGCTCTAGCTCATTTAAAAGTCTTGCATGGTTAAATTGAATCACAGTAGTTAAGGAAAGAGATGGAGAATTTGGTTTTATATCTAACTGCCTGACTTCTGTGTAGGCCAAACGACCATTTCACAAGTCCTTTGATGCATGCAGTTTAACAACTTAAAAATAAAATAAATGATGTCAGAGGTCAATAAATTCTCCCTCTTCCTGATATCAGAAGGCAGGGCAATATCCGCCTAGGCAAGGGTCAGGAATTAGCATTAAGACGCCAATCTGTTCCCTTTCATATATTAATGACACAGACACTAGAATTCAGTGGATAATTAAGGGAGGGAAGCCGTACTCTGGAGGATGCACGTTTTACCTTTAGTCAGAGCTGGTTAAGACGCCTGCTGGGCTGTACCAACTGTGAGCATGAAATTGTCAAATACCAGGTACAGATTTAGGGCATAGACAAGAGTGAATTTGGGCAATGAGGGATCCTGTTGGGTGTTTGGCAGTGTACGATGGCAGATTGGGAGGGATTCAGAGAAAGGAAAAGGGAGAGCCAGAGGAGAGAGAGAGAGAGAGAGAGAGAGAGAGAAAAGAGAGAGAGAGAGAGAGAGAGACAGAGACAGAGACAGAGACAGAGACAGAGACAGAAAGACAGAGACAGAAACAGAGACAGACAGAGACAGAAAGAAAGAAAGGGAGAGAGGGAGAGGTGGAGAGAGAGAGAGAGACAGAGAGATCAGCAGGGCAGTGAGAAGGCCTTTGCCTTTTCTATTTTCCAAATAGAAAAGCCCTAATCCCAAGCAATAGACAAATGGAAGAATTGTGTGGGGATGTGGGAAACAGGAGTTACAATTTCCTCGTGGAGAAAATAATAATTGAAGTTTGAGAAATATAGTCCCTGAATTTTAAATAATTAGTTTGAGTGACAATTTTCTGCCAATATTCTTTCTTTTTAAAATTTTATTCCTTGTGTGTTTAGGCTCTGTGATTTATAATACCATCAATAATAAGAGTTTCAAGTTTATGATGTTCCAAATCTACAACCAGTGTGAATTCACTGCATGTTCTATGAAACGTTATAGTAGAATAAAAAGTTAGTTGGGCAAGAGACATCCAGAGAGATCATCGCTGTTCAAAAAATCAAAGCAGAGAGGGATCTGCAGCAGCCACTTTGCATGAAAACTTCTTCGATTCTTTGTTGGAAAAGATTAGAGAGTCTCACTCTGTCACATTTGATACTGATATGTCTAAATATGTTCCTGACAGTCACAGAGGACCCGAATAATATACTGCAGATATTTTCTTTCTCTTGGAGTAGAATCAGACATTTTTATTGACACGATATTATAGAAATCTTGACCTTAGATATTTTCCCCATATGTGGCCATAGCTTTACCCTGTGGACTTGTAATGGACATTCATCTTTTTTTCTGGTTGTGTTTTGCTTTTGGCTGCCAGCAGGCAGTCCTGTCTCAACATAAATCCAGTTTCTTTGCCAAGGTATAACACACAATGGGAGGGGAGAGACTGAGGGGGCAGAAATTCCCAGAATCAATTCAGCATACTCTTGGAAAACTGATGACACTTTGAAATCAATCAATCAATCAATCAATCAATCAATCAATCAAACTAAAAAAAAAACCTGACATACCGAGTTCAATTGCTTCCCTAAAGTCTACCAGGTCTATTTTCCCAGGCTGACAGTTCAAAAGAAAAGTTGAAGTGACGTTGAGCATCCATGGCCATTGATGTGTCTTCTGGGACAAGCCATTCTTCAGGTCTTTGGCCTGTGTTTTTTTTGGAAGGAGTTGTTTGCTGTGAAGCTCCATGTGATTTTAAGTGATTTTAAAGCATAATTTGGATATTGATTCCTATCAGCAGCATGATGTATAAATATCTTCTTCCACTTGCTGGGCATGTCTCTGGGTTTGTATCACTGTATCACTGTCTTCCCGTTCATCATCGATTTGCTCGAGCGGGCAGCAGTAACATCCCCATATGACCTGTCTCATGCATTAGAGCCCAAGGGCACCTACTTGCTCCAGGAACATAAAGAGCCTCAAACCATTCCATCGGGTCATGGGAATGAGGTCTATAATTGTTACTGGTATCTGGCATATCAAATACAACATGGGTAGCTTGCCAGGCTCTGCCGTGTGGGTAGCATACTCTTGTAGTCATCTCAAAATCCAGCATTTATTGATGAACCGCGTGGCCGCTTGCGAGCTGGGCTGTGATAGGCTGGTCTGCTGGGTGGAGTTCTGATGAGGGGGAAGTCCGGATGTGGAAAATGGAGGTCCTCATGGAGTGGGGGGGTCGTCTTGCTTGTGAGGCTCTGCTGGGGTGGCGGGCCAGGGCTAGAACCTGCCATCTCTCCCGGACACCTCATGAGCGGCTGGGCACAGGGAGAGCCAGTAGCAGCTCTGCCCCATGTCTGTCAAATCATTATATTTGGAAAATCATTATATTTATTATTCTTTATTTTTGCTTTTTTGGTCACGACCAGTCATTACCCAGTGATTACTCCTGGCTCTGCAGTCAGAAACTACTCTTGGCAGTGCTCAGGAGACTATATAGAGATACCAGGATGGAACCCAGTTGACGGCATGCAAGGCAAATGCCCTACCTGCTGTGCTATTGCTCCAGCCCTGTAAAATTAATTATTAACAGTCACATAAATTTAAGCTTGGTGTGGCCAGCATCAGGCGCAAAGGGTTTGGTGCATACCTCGTAGCCCACAGTACTTCTAGAGTTCAGTGCCCAGATCTGCATGTTAATTTGAGTAGTGAAGAAAAAATAACCCACAATGATACAATATGCAAGAAAAGACAGCGTGGCGCTCTGTGAAGAACAGTCTTAGCTGAAAGATGCAGCTGTTGGGTTCATAGTTGATGACAAACATCATCTGTGTTGTTTTGCGTGCAGCTTTAGGTGATCGGATAGGACAAAATCCTTGCCACACTCAACACAGAGGTATGGACGTTCTCCGGTGTGTTTTCTCTTATGTCTGTTGAGTTCATCGGAACGGGGAATTTGCACACGCAGCCATCCACATCGCAAACGTAAGGCTTGTCTCCAGTGTGGAGGCGTTCATGGATTCACAAGTGGGAAGACTTATAATAGGCTTTCTCACAGCCCTGGAATATGCACTTATAGTACTTCACATCATAAGCATTCCTCTTGGATCTTCGCTTCTGGACCTTTTTTGGCATTGGCGATTCTAGGGATGGTCCTTGGGCCAAATGCACACTTGAGTCCAGATATCTTGGTTGTAGCAATGACACTTCCTGTTGCACCTTCTGGATGCCATAGTGAGACTGGTTATCACTTGAATCGGGAACTGGCTGCCAGTTAATGTTTGGTCATCGGAGAAGTTCATAGTCTGGTGCCCTGTCATGGGTATTGTCTGGTCTCCATAGTGGGTCTGGTTCCTGCTTATCAGCATCTGGTTCCCATTGATGATCTGGTCCCCTCTGAAGGGATCCTGGTAACACATATGATATGGGTAGTAGGTAAAGGCATTCGGTTACAATATAATGAATGGTACTCACTTAAGGGCATTTGACTTGTGTTTAGAGTCCGATGTCCAGAGAAGACCACTTTGTTTCTGGTCCCTGTTGTAAAGAGACTGGCTCCAGCTCCTAGCAGGGCTAAGGTAAGTGCAATCTAACTTCTCAAGTTTTGGCATTAGTGTAGGTCACCTGGTGATTTAAGGACAGCTCCCAACTGAAGGGTATCTGGGTCCCATTCATTATCTGAGGGCCAGTGAAGGCTCTCTGGTGCCCCTGTTGGATTTTGGCTTTCATGAAGGGTGTCTGGCTCCCCATTTGGGGTCCGATCACCCCCAGAGATCATTGAAGTTTCCATAGGTAGGGTCTGAGCATCTCTAGAGACCACTGAGGGTTCCCCAGGTAGGGTCAGGTCCCCACTGAAGGTTGTCAGCATGTCACTGTCATGTGTCACTTGGTAGGCAGCGGTGGGTTTGCTCTGAGCATAGCAGCTCATGCTCTGGTGCCAGGCGCGCATCTCACTTAGCTCCTCAAGGAGCTGGTCCAGAGCAGGGTCCTTGTCCTCGGTTGGCTCCATTGGGCTGTCTTGATGCCCCAGAACCAGAGACTTAGGGTATTGGGGCCCTGAAGGGAGCGGATACAGAGCGCTCGCCTGTGTCTGGATTGGCTCCTTTGCACTGCACTGAGCCTGGGGAGTGTAGAACTCATCTAGGTTGCCCTACCCATAGGGGGCCTGCCAGGTGCTTCCCACACCCTGGGGAATCGGAGGAGCACAGAGCCTGGACTAAGGCACAGCTGGACCTTCTGCTTCATAGGTCTTCAGAAAGGCCACACCGTTTCTTATGGAACAAGTCTGTGGTCATCTCTTACCTGTTGTTTTCTATGGTGGAATACATGTCAGCCAGTGAAGCAAGCACCTAGTGGAGAACCTTTGCAGTGGTAGAGTCTCCTCTGAGTGTGTAGACGGATGGAACCGCCTCCTACAAACTCCTCTGGGTTTGTAGTACTTTCTTTTGCTGGTCAGTATGATGAATCTGGTAACAGATAAAAGTTCCAAGCTGGTGCCCTGAAACTTTACAATATTGTAAACTAGCAAAAAATAAGTCAAAAAAGAAAAATCAGTGAAAATAGATCAATGCTGCAATATTGGCTGTGTGAGCCCTCCTGATATAGCAAAAGTGCACAAATCTCTCTCTTTAAGGGAAGACTCCCCAAAGTCTAGCCAGTCGCTGAATTAATCCTCACGTCAGGATTGTTTGACTAGTACTTCACTCCTCCTTTTGCTTTATTGTGATCTTGTCTTTTCATTTATGAACTAAATGGCCTATTTGCTACTAATACGTATAGTGATAGTGGTAGACAGGTAGGGGAGAGAGAAGGGATCCATTTAATTTATCTATGGCATAGCAAATATGGAAAAAGTGAGTGAACATTGCAATGATTATTTCCCTAACTTGTGATCAACCAGCTACTGAATATCCTTGACTTTCTTCTTTGTCATCTTCATCAACTTTCCTCAGTTGAGTCCTTTACTAAGCACACAATTCTGAGTCCTACATAGATGCTTTTTAGGTTATGCGAGTCACCCAGTGAACAAGGCAGTGCCCATGGGATTCCCTGGGTTCCATCTGTCTATATCCTTTTCACTTTCATGTGGTAGCACCTTCTTGTCCCTTGATAATCAGGGTCACACAGTAGACTAGAGGTTCACGCTTCTTTGGCTTGTTGGTCCAATGACATGATGAAATAATGAAGCTACTGAGATGTTCCTCCTTTGGAACTCTGCTGTGTCCCCTGATAGAAACAGAACTCCCCTGAGCACTAAACCCTTTCAGCCAATACATCTAAGAGTTATAAGGAACAAACCTTTCATGACGTACTTTTGGTGATAGTCAGGAGGGACATTACCTTCATTATAGTTGTGTACTTCTGGGACCAAAGGAATAAGTTGATTCATTTGAATCAATAAGTTGATTCATTTGAATGCCTAACAAACCGAATAGGATGATTACACTTGAAGAGATGTGGCCCACTGCCAGCAATTTCTATCTTCATTGTCTATGCACCAACATCCACATACAAAAAGATGAAATTGAGAAATTCTACATGGAATTGGAGGAGTTCTATAAAAAAGATCACACCTTCTACAAGATCATAGTCGGTGATTTTAATGCCAAGATAGGACCGAGAAGATCTGCTGAAGAACTCCACACCGGGACCCATGGCCTAGAATGGAACAAACAGGGTGAGAGACTATCTGAGTTCATCATGTCCACCAAGACCATTCATGGAATTCACAGTTCCAGAAAGCTGAAGCGAAACGTTGGACATGGTAATCTCCTGGCGGACAGTTCCACAATGAAATTGACCACATCATCTTCAATCGACAGTTTTGTCTGACAGATGTAGCTGTCGTCCCCAAATTCCAAAACAGGATCGGACCACCGTCTCCTTCATGCAAAATTCTACTTCCCACAACGGGGAGAAAAGGCTGCAAAGTTTAAGAAGAGAACTCCCAGAACGACCACCAACTGGAAACTCTTTGGCACCATTGCAGCAACATGGGAAGATACCATCATTGGCGACATCGATGAAGAATACAACCGACTGGTTCAGCACCTCCATGATTGTGCGAAGAATGCCGAGAGAGAGAAAGACACAAAAGGACGCCTGTCTTCAGAAACTCTCGAGCTCATTCGCCAACGTGGCAAGGCACGAGCCTCAGGAGACCAAATGCTAACGTCCAAGCTTGCTAAATTGTGCACAGAAGCGATAAAAGAAGACCTCAAAGACAGAATAGCAGAAATACTGGAAGATGCAGCAGAAGCCGGGAAAAGCATTCACACTGCCCGCCTGTCCTTCGCCAACTATAAGACCAAGATGACTGCCCTCCGGCGCCCTGATGGATCTATCACATCTCCCAGAAAGGCAATGGAGAAGATTATCCAGGACTTCTACTCAAATCTCTTTGATAGCCACATCCACCTGCCCACATACCAAATTCCACAGGATGGATATGTCATTCCCAATATTCTCCCTTCTGAAATCCGACATGCCATCTCGTTGGTAAAGAAGGGAACAGCACCAGGCCCAGACAAAGTCAGACCCGAACACCTGAAGAATCTGCTGTTTGTACTCATCAATACACTAGCTCGGCTCTTCACACGCTACCTGTCCGAATGCAAGGTGCCCTTCCAATGGAAAACCAGCAGGACAGTTCTACTGTTCAAGAAGGGAGACATTCACGACATCGGCAACTATCACCCCATCTGCCTGTTGTCCATCATCTACAAGCTGTTTACACGAGTCATCCTGAACAGGATTAGCAGAACACTCGATGAAGGACAACCATGCGAGCAAGCAGGCTTCTGGAAAGGATTCAGCACAATTGACCATATCCACACAGTAACCAAGCTCATTGAGGTTTGTAGGGAGTACAAGATGCCGCTCTGTCTCACGTTCATTGGTTTACAGAAAGCCTTTGATTCTGTGGAGATTGAAGCAGTCATCGAAGCCCTAGCCAAACAGGGTGTTCAAACCCAATACATCAAGATCCTTCGTGAGCTGTATTACGGATTCACCACCAGCATCTCACCATTCTACAAAGAAGTGATCATTAATGTGAAAAGAGGGGTTCGACAGGGTGATACCATTTCACCAAAACTCTTCAGTGCCACCCTCGAGAACATCATACAACAATTAGAATGGGAAGGAATGGGAGTGAAGATAGATGGTAGGCAACTACACCACCTCCGCTTCGCTGATGACATCGTTCTAATAACACCAAACATTAGCCAAGCGGCACAAATGCTGGCTGACTTTGACCGAGAATGTGGAAAGATAGGTCTACAGCTGAATCTAAAGAAAACAATGTTCATGAAGAATGAACTAGTTCCTGAGGCCCCATTCACTCTCAATGGAACAAACATCTCTGAATGCAGCAGTTATGTGTACCTAGGTCGAGAAATCAACACGATGAACGACCTAAAACCTGAGCTGCGTAGGGAGGAAGAGAGCGGCATGTAATGCCTTCAAAGGCATCGAAGAAATAGCTAAAAGGACAAAGAACCTCCGGCTCTGGGCACATCTCTTTGACTCCACCATTCTCCCTGCATTAACAAACGCCTCCAGAGACCTGGGCCCTATGAAAGCAGGATGAGAATGCTATTTGGGTCTCCCAGAGAGGAATCAAAGAGCTATGCTTGGAATATCACGCCTCACTCAAGTGAGAGAGGGAATCCGGAGTTCTGACCTCCATCGCTATTCCAGAATCAGGGACGCTGTCTCATTTGCCAAGGCATCGAAAATCAGATGGGCTGGACATGTAATGCGATTTGGAGACAACCGCTGGACTAGAGCCATTACCGACTGGATCCCACCGGATGTCAAAAGATCACGTGGCCGCCCACCTACAAGATGGTCTAACTTCCTTGTAAAGACACTGAAGGAACGGTTTGAGGCTCTTCGTATTCCTGAATCAACCAGATGCCATTGGGCTACATTGGCAAGTGATAGGGTCCAATGGAAATGTTACTGGCGCCCGCTCGAGCAAATCGATGAATAACGGGATTCAAGTGATCAAGTGACTTCTTGGACAAAGAGTCAAGATACTAGTGTCTACAGAAGGAAAGTTAGGAAAACCAATATTTTGACTAAAGGACTAAATTATGTTCATAACAGAATTAATATGCTATATGTAACCTTCTACCAAACTCACGATTAGCATGTCTTCATGATAAAGTTAGACAAATTCTCAAGATGCCAGACTTTAGGAATATTTCTCTTTCCTATATGTACTTTAAAGAGACAGCTGCTTGTTTTTGCTTATTTGTGTGTTTGGGGACCATACCCAGGTGTTCCCAAAACTTACTCCTGATTCTATGCTTTGGGTTCACTCCAGCAGTACTCAGAGACTTTGCCAGGCAAACCCTTTAACATGTGTCTGTGGCCTTATCTCTCTGGCCCAAGAAAGAGTTTCTTTCAGGGAAAAATAATTAAAAGCTGTTTTTGGTAAAAAAAAACAACTTGAATTTCAGTACTATAGAAGTAGTACTGCAAATTATAATATTTCTCTTGCTTCCTCTATTATACTCCCCTTTCGTTCTGAATTTAATTATGTCAAATTAGGGAAAAAAATCAAATCTTGTTTAAAAACACTATATTAGTTTTTATTCTTTTAAAGAGTCACATCTTCAGGCTATAGAAAGAGATAGTACAGTGGGCAGACTGCCTGCCTAGCCTTTGGTTGATCTAGGATTGATCCTACAGGACCATGTATAGTGTAGCTCCCTGAGCACCACCAGGAATGATCTCAGAGTGCAGAGGCAGGAGTAAGCCCAAAACACCAGCAGGTGTGATCATTCCCCCCCACATTCCCTTCAAAAAAAGTTCACCCCTCCAACAAATAGAGATGTATCTGTATGCCTCTTGAAGACAGAGCAAAGTTTCCTCCGAGATGCCACCCCGGAATCCAGGAACTGTGACCATGTTACCTTATGCAACAAAAGGCAGTTTGCAGATATGATTAAGAATCGTGAAATGGGGATATTGTCATGGATGATCCTTTGGGTTCAGTGCTACTTAAAGGATCCTTCTTTAGGAGGCCACATGGTGAAAGTCGTAGATAGAGAAATGGCAACAGATACAAAGGTTGTGAGAAATAAAAAGAGAGCTGAGGTTGAGTGAAAGATTTGAAGATGATAACGGGCTGAATTTCAAGATTGGGGAAGAAGCAAAGAGTCAAATAATGCTAATAATGCTAATACAAATGACCTCCAAGTTCAGAAACCCAAGGAAGAGATTCTCTCTGAGGGTCAACAACTTCACCTAAGCTAACACCCTGATTTCAACCAATGAAGCTATTAAACACACACAACATTCATTTCGAAACAATCCAGCACCCATCCCTCCACCAGGCCCCATTCCCCACCAATGACCCCCCCCCCTCCCATCCCCCACCCGCCAAGCAGGACCCCAGTTTCCCTCTTTCTCTCTCTCCTCTCTCCGCTCTGCACTCTCTCCCTCTTATTTACACTGCAGCCCTGCAGAAGAAGACACTTAAGTCCTTTAATCATGTAGTTTTAATCTGTCATCTTTCCTAATTAAAACACTTGACTAATCCATAAGAAGCAGCCATATCGTCCTTTTCCTTCGACTATCTCACCAATAGACCCTGCCACCTCAGAATTCATATCATCCCACACCGCATAGACCTAGAGAGAACCACAGTTTCTTTAGCCAGTCCTCTGTCCGCATTAGGTTTCCATCTACTAGATAGCGCAGAGAAAAGAAGTACATATTTTCGCTATTGTTTTCGCCGAAACCCAGACTCACATAGCTCAACCGACACCAAAGCACCAGCCCCCCACCCAAAGTCCCTCCCCCCGCCTGGCTTTTTTTTAAATTTGATTATACCACCTTGAGATAGTCAATTACAAAGATGTTCATGAACATCTTTGTAATTTCAGTCATACAGTGTCAATGAAACTATTTTGAACTTGTGGAAATATAAGAAAATATATGTGCATGCATGTGTGAGTGTGTATGTAAGTATTAAGTCACTAGCAATTCATGGTAACATTCTAGGAAACTGATACAACTGTGACAATGTCATTTTCAAAATAATCATTAACCTTCTTTTGTGCTCCATACTCTATGTTGAAATTATATATCTAGTTGACTTCTTAAAAACCATCACTTAGCTGAATCCAATATGCCTCAAGCTCAGGAACTTGCAGTTAATGTCACCAGAATCTTCTGTGTAGGCTTGCCATTATCAGCTACTCAACCACTCAAGGCAGAAATCTGTGATAATCCCTGATGCTGTTCCCTCATCACTCTTAACCACATCACTCTGGAGTCTTGTTTCTGCTTCTTGAGATTCTCTGTGCCAGTCATACATCTCCATCTGCACCTATCACCACCTAAAACAGCTATTGTTTTCCGTCATCAGCACCAGTTAAACTAGATTTTTTCTTACCTACCTCTTCTATATTCTTCACAGTGATGTAAAACCCATCTCCTAGGAAAATCTTGATCACTTGACATCCCATTATTTGTTGATTTGCTTGAGCAGGTGCCAGTAACGTTTCCATTTGTCCCTGTCATGTGCCAGTGTAGCCCAGTGGCATCTGCTTGCTCCAGGAATACGAAGAGCCTCAAACCGTTCATTCAGGGTCTTGACAAAGAAGTCTGACTATTTTGTAGGTGGGCGGCCATGTGATCTTTTGACATCTCATGGGATCCAGTTGGTAACGGCTCTAGTCCAGAGGCCATCTCCAAGTTACATTACATTCCAGCCCATCTGATTTTCGATACCTTGGCAAATGAGACAACTTTCCTGACTCTTGATCATCGATAGAGGTTGGAACTTCAGATTCCTTCTCTCACTTGAGTGAGGCGTGATATTTCGAGCATAGCTCTTTCAATTCCTCTTTGGGAGACCCAAATAATGTTCTCATCCTGCTTTCATAAGGCCCAGGTTTCTGAGGCTTCTATTAATGCAGGGAGAATGGTAGAGTAAAAGAGATGTTCCCTGAGCGGAGGTTCTTTGTCCTTTTAGTTATTTCTTCAAAGCTCTTAAAGGTGTTCCACGCCTCTCTCTTCCTCCTGCACAGGTGCTAGGTTGTTCGTCATGTTGAGTTCTCGACCTAGGTACACACAACTGCTGCATAAAAGATTTGTTCCGTTGAGAGTGAATGGAGCATCTGAAACTAGTTCGTTTTTTATGAACATTGTTTTGTTGAGATTCAGCTGTAGACCTACCTTTCCACATTCATGGTCAAAGTCAGCCAGCATTTGTGCCATTTGCCTGATGTTTGGTGTTATTAGAATGATGTCATCAGCAAAGCGGAGGTGGTGTGGTTGCTGACTGTCTTCACTCCCATTCCTTCCCATTCTAATTGTCTCATGACGTTCTCAAGGGTGACACCGAAGAGTTATGGTGAAATGGTGTCACTCTGCTGAACCCCTCTTTTACATCAATGATCACTTCCTTATAGAATTAGCACAACTATATTTTTGCTTCAGGTAATTCCATTGTTTCCTTCAAGTCAATAAAAACACATTTTTTCACACTGAGAACATTAAACCCAACTCTCAGCCTATGTCCCTTTCTCTTCTGTGAACATTCTGGACTTAATTTTCTGTCCCATAATATAGTGTGCTTCTTTCCTTTGCCCTAACAAATAGAAAATGGGGTTTCTGGGTCAGGCAGTAATCTCAGGATACAAAAGAATGAGCAAGAAGTCAAGAAACATAAAATACAGTTTGGGGTTGTTTGTTTGCTTGCTTTTCAGTGTTTGGTTTGGGGGCTATTCCCAGTGGTACTTAGGGAACACACCTGGCGAGCTCGGAAGGCCATATAGGAGACGGGGGCTTGAACTGAGATTGGTCAAGTGCAAGGCAAGCACTCTACCCCCTGTACTATTTCTCCACTACCTAAAAATAGTTTAAGGGAACCGGTCAACCTCATCTCAGTGAGAGGATGATTGCAAGCAAGCAAGCCCAGAATTTAAGTTTCGGAAAGGAAGATACTTGGCTAAAAATGTCAGAAAATAGTCTTGAGAGGAGCCTAGGAAATTACATGGGCCTTCAAGGACATGGATTGAGACAGTAATTTGGAGCATGTTGACACATCATATAGTGAAAGAGTCTGTGGATGGGAGAAAGGAGGAGAGGGGGTGAGGAAAGCCGGGTGAAGAGAAGGGGAGACTTGTGGTAGGGCAGTACACAATGACTGCTGACATTGTTCCACAAGGAAAAGAATTGATGGACTTGGAAACAAGGAAGAAGAAGCCACACAGAAGCTGCACTCGTTGAGAAGGGAAATAGAATAGCCAAAATTGGCTATTCTATTGATGAAAAAAATGCCAACACAGCAAGGAAGATTTGTATTACTTTCTGTGTTATGTTGGGATAGTTATAGTTGATAATAGTTGCTGAAATGTTGGTGAATTCTTCATTGCTCTATCTCCTTATTTAATTACTATCCTCTATTTGTTATCAAAGCAGAATCTTTAAGTGTTTTTAATACTAAATGACTCAAGGGCTACCATACATGTATAGGTAAAATATATTTAATGTATTTAAATATATATAGGTAAAAATAATACAAATATTTCCCCTTATCTCCCTTTATCTCCAACACCTACTTCCTCATGGTAAATTGGGTCTTTTAAAGTTATTCATTCTTATATTTGCCATCGGATTTCTAAGGGCTGGTCTTTTTGGACAGTGCTGTTGCTCCCTTCTATGACAGATGCAGTGGAAACACTCTTAGAAATATCCTTGGCTTCTGTGGCTTCATGTTTATCTACGCCACTTCTTTATCCCACAGAGGGAGCTGGATCTCCTTGACCCCTGTTCTCTGTAGCTCCCAGCTATCTCTTCTGCCCTTGACTTCATTACAATCTGTCTCTTTTCTCTCCTTACTCTGGGGACAAGGGTGATCTTGGCAACCCTCCTTTCAAACATTGCTTTCCCTCATCAATCATTCCATAGACCTCATCTAGGTGAGTGGACAACGCCGAACCACACATCTAAACTCCAATGACCAAACAGTAAAATTGGCCTGTCAAGGGGCAGGCTGAGGGATTACGGGCGGGGGTTAGGCTTGGAATTCAGGGGAGGGAAGAAGACACTAGAGGTGGGAATGGTGTTGAAATATATTACGTCTAAAACCCACTAAGAATGATTTTGAAAATCACGTTGCTTTAATAGAATTGTTTTAGAAAAAAATAGCCTCTCTGCTGACACACATAATTCTTCTCTATTTACTCTAGTTATATAACAATATTTTGTTTAAATACAAATTCAGTGTTTACTATATATTATTATTCATGTTGAGCCATAAATTCTCCACCATTGAGTTTTAACTTTTTGGCATAATTTGTTTCTTCATTACATTTCACTGTGCCTGTCATTAATTCTTCCAAATATCTCAACACACTAGCACATTCCTCTCAATACATTCCAACATGTAAATAAATTAGTTCCACTTTCGGAATTTCTGTTTCTCTGAAGCTTTTCTTGTTACCATCCCACACCCTCCTGCTTGGACCTCGTCTCTCTCCTCTCTCCTCATGCCGAAGGTTACTGGTGGCCTGGCATTTTCTTTCTCCCATTAATTCTCACAGCTTCTTTCTCTGTGGGAGTTCCTGTTCCCCTAAACTTTCTGGGTTTTTATGCTTTCTTGGTTCATGCTGCATTTTTGTAGTAAGTTCTCCTACAACTTTGCTCTTTTCTAGGACTCACATATCGAAGGCACATGTCAGTGGTCTCAAATGTCAGGAAAAGAGAGAGATCTAAGGTTCAGACTTAATCATATTTTGCCTTGGCTAAACCTACATAGAAAGCCATTTATTCAAGTCCTTAATATAGCTGGGAATTCTGATACCTTTTGAATTTCTGATCCTGTCTATGTAGCCCCATTTTTATCTTTGCCAAAATTTTGAGGTATCTTTTTATTCTTAGAATTCTGAACTTGAGAGATAATGTACCTGTCTTGTTAATGGTTTCATTCATTGTGTCTTCCAGGCATTTTCTAAAACTCCATTTATTTAATTTTGAAAAATAGCCCTTTTATTTCTGCTCTCTTTCGTCTATCTGCTATTTCTGAAACAATGGACCTACTGAACTGATCTCTCATGTTCTATTTTCTCTTTATTCCATTTACTTTTTCTTTCCTGCATTAATTTGTTGTTTAAATTTGGGCCACATTTTGCACTGCTCAGGGTTTACTCCTGCCTCTGTGCTCTAGATCACTCTTGACAGGCTCAGGGGACAAAATGGGCTTCCAGGGATCAAACCCAGGTCTGCCGTAAGCCAGGCAAACGCCCTACCCACTGTACTAGGCCCTCTTTTCTGCATTTTCCCTCTCATGACCCCAACTTAATATTCCAAAAGTTCAATAGTCATTGGGTCATTTGTGGTGATACTCAAACAGGTCAAATGGTTTGATGCTTGACTAAATGATGTGATACTACTCGGACCCCCTGACAGTGCTCAGGAGCCTCCAGGATTCCCCTAACAGTGCTTGGGACCAACAGTCCTGGGGATTGAATGATGGGCTTCGTGCACATAAGCACATGCTTCAGCCCTTAGTGTTATCTGCCAGTCTCCAAGCTGCTGACTTCTTTTTTGTTGTTCTTTGATTTGGGGCCATGCGTAGCAGTGCTCAGGCCTAACTCTTGACTCTGTGCTCAGGGATCACCCCTGTCAGTACTGGGTATAAAATCAGGATTGGCTGTAAGGAAGGTGAGACCCTTAACCTTGTATACTGTCTCCCTGGGTCAAACTGCGCTAAATGATGCTGTTTATTCCTTGTCAATATGATTAGCTTCAATAGAGACTTGGGTCTGACTGTAGCAAGTATCTCTCCTCCAGCCTGTATTCCTCGGCCTTTTATGCTGTCCTCTTCCAGTTACAGAGAGATGCAGGCATTCCTCTCTACTCTGTGTGGACCAAGAACACTGAATCTCAGCTGACTCAATTTTCCCCAAACTCTGGGATCTTAGCCAGAGCATATAATCCCATGTTCCAAGAAAGAGCCTCCCTGACATCGGTCTTTTCACCCAGCTTTGTATTCTAGCGACCTTATCGGTCACTCTGAAAGTCTAATCCCAGCTGGACTCTGCTGACTCCTCCCCAAATCTGCTTCCTAATTCCTTCAGCGTCTGTGCGAGCCATCTCGGTCCTCCCTTATCAGACCAGGGACGGTCCCCAGTGTGGTGAGGCCGTGCTTTAACTCTAGAGGGTCACCGTGAGACAGAAAAGGAGTGAGAGGGAGACACTGGTGTCTTTGCAGGGGAAGAGCAGACGCAGCATCTGCTGGCCCAGCAGGGGAGATGGATTTCACTGTTGAGGAGGAGGCTGCAGCATGTGCTCCCGAGCTGGAGAATGAAATCCCTGGCGGACGGGCGCGGGCGTGGGAAGAGACTCAAGGGGGTAGTGCAGGCTCTGCCTGCAGAAACTCCAGGTGCTATCCCTGAACTGCACAGACCCCGAGGCAGTCGGGAACAACTCTGAGCGCAGAGCTGGGAGTTTCCCTAGAGCACTGCCAGGTGAATCCTCCCTCCAAAAAAGCCCCTAATTCCATCCAAGCAGCCCCTCTCATATTTCAGGGCTCCACAGGATTCAGATCTAAGCAGTCCAAACCTGACTTCCTGTGTAGCCTGGGTTCTGAGCCTCTGTAGAGAGAGCAGCTTTCTGGAAACCATCAGCCAGCCCCTTGGCACTCGGCCTCCCGGTTCTGTGAGTACCACCTCAGCTTCCTGTCAACTCTCAGCAGTACAGCTCCACAATCAAGAGCCAGCTCTGGGAATAAGGCACTTGTCTTATACAGGGAGCCATGGTTCAAATCCTGGCATCACACGTGACCTCAGAGCATAGAGCCAGGCTTGGCACTGCCCGCTGTGCCCTGTCCCCTCTGCGGTGACCACAGGGGAGGTTTATGGCCATGGTGTTTCCCTTGCATCTTTTTTTTCTTTTTGGGTCATACCTGGCGCGCTCAGGGGTTTCTCCTGGCTCTTCACTCAGGAATTACTCCTGGCGGTGCTCAGGGCACTATATGGGATGCCAGGGATCGAACAGAGATCAGCCGCATGCAAGGCAAACGCCCTCCCTGCTGTGCTATCTCTCCAGCCCCTTCCCTTGCATCTTGACCCTGGGTTGAATCCCCACCACCATACACGGTTCCCCAAGAACAGCCAGGGGCCACTCGAGTGCAGAGGCAGGGAGTTGCCACTAAGCACCCCCCAAATATCAAAACCCAAATTAGACCCAAAGCGAAAACTCCTCGCACCTCCCATGGCTGTGGATACTGATTGATTGTTCCCCTTCTTAGATTTTATTTTACCATGTCCGTCCCCCATCCCCTCCTCCCCCCTTCTGTTCTCTCTGTGGCTGCGGCTGCCACACCCAGGAGCCACACTCACTTGACTGCAGTGTCTATGATTTTGGTTGTGGTGTTTTTTTTAGGGTGGCATACAGGTTCCTGCGTATGCCACCTGCACGACAAGCCTGGCAAGCTGCTCGTGTTGTATTTGATATGCCAAATACCAGTAACATTTATATTAGGCCATTTCCATGACCTAATATAATGGTTTGAGGCTCTTTATGTTCCTGGAGCAAACAGATGCCTTTGGGTTCTACTAGCATGAGATAGGACATATGGAGATATTACTGGTGCCTGCTCTAGCAAATAGATGATTAACAGGAAGATAGTGATAGATAGTGATACAGGTTCCTATTATGCTCATATACTCCACCACAGTGCTAAGATGAGGCATTAATTTTTCTTTTTTGGGGGGACACCAGGCATTGTTGAGGGGTTACTCCTGGCTCTGCACTCAGGAATTACTCCTGGTGGTGCTTGAGAGACCATGTGGAATGCCGGGAATGGAACCCAGGTCAGCTGAGTGCAAAACAAACACCCTCCCCACTGTACTATGGCGCATGCCCTGTTCTCTTTTAGAAGTGGTGCTTGTCAGGAATCAAACTAGCTGCGATCCTCTCACACACCTGGCTGTGGCATGGCCAGAATTCACTTGCAGCAGCACGACCCACGGGCAGCAAAACGCCGGGATCCCTTCGGGCGCACAGGCTGGAGATGGAACTCACATCCTCCTGCTCACAGGGCATCTGCTTCAGCCACTGAGTCGGCTCCCTGCCAGCCCCTCACCCACCTTTGGCTTTAAAGCACAGTCATCACTGCAGCAGCAAGCAGAGCTCACTGGGAACTTCCCTCGGTCCCCTGCAGGGAGGCCCTTAGCAGTGGATCAGGTTCTCCTGACCAGCCAGGGGGTGAACGAGCTGGTCTCCAAAGCCCCATCTGAACGTTTTGTTTCTCTGGGCAGCTCTTCTACCTCCAAACCAGTCTAGATGCGCTGCTGTGAAGGAGACTTCAAGGAGGGTTAAATGCGGGAGAGATTTAGGGGCTCTTCCTGTGAAGGAGGGAGCAGAAGCAGGCGGGGGGGAGTCCTCTGAGGTACCCTGGGCCCGACACCCTGAGGGAGGACACGGGAGAGGAACACGCGGTCAGGAGGAGCCTGCAATGGCTGAACAGATCAAGGCAATGTTTTGTTTGTTTGTTTGTTTTGAGCCACATCCAGCGATGTTCATGGGTTACTCCTGCCTCTGCACTCAGAAATTACTCCCAACAGTCCTCTGGGAAGGCCATATGGGATGCCAGGGCTTGAACCCGGGTTGGCTTCATGCAAGGCAAATGCCCTCTCAGCTCTACCATCACCCCGGACCCTCACATTGGCATTTGGAAGAGACCCTTGCAATGTTCAGATGCTGGCTGGCTGTGGCTGGGTCTGATTCTGCTTGGGTGGATGCCCTAAGCTCTCCTACATGGCAGCCACATGTGGTTGGTTGTTCCCAGTGGGGACGCTAAGTGTGGGGTCACCTTCCTAAAGTCCCAGGGGCTGCTATTCAGTGAACTGTGGGAAGGAGAGACTAAGAATCCCCTAGTCGATGTGGGGGCTGCCATGGGCCCCTCAGTGTTGAGTGCACTGGCCCATGTCTCTCACCACTGACCACCTGCAGTCTCTTCTTTGCTGTCTCCAACAGACAAAGCCTCTGTGGCTTAGCAAGAGAAGGTGGCGAGCCAGTTTCCAACCATCCTCAATCAACCGCCAAACCCTCAACTTGCCTCTTGCAGGTTTGTAGCAAAATCCTTTGCTTCTTTTCTCTCTAGTAGCTTGTTGCCTAGCTTTCAACGTTTTTCCCCTTTGCTCTGTCCAAAGCCCTTTATTCCATTTTATTCCACCTCCTAAACGTGGTGGTATTTCTTATCCACTCTATGCTTCTGTTTTCCTTCATCCAGTGCCTCTGTGGGAACTTTGTCCTTTGGTTTTCCTGGGTATGGAAGAGAGAGAGAGAGTGGCAACGCACGATTCTGTGCTACAGACCTTCTTAATCGGCATCTCTAAACCTGGAGGAAGTCCCCAGATGAAAGCCCTCAGTCAGCAGAGAATAGAGAAGGTGGGAGGGCCCAGAATAACGCCCCCAGGAGGAAGGAGAAGGGATCTAGACATGAAGTGATAAGCTCTAGGGGAGAGAGCAGGTCATCTGCCTGCTTCTGATCTCCTCCAAACCCTCCTATTATTTCCCGCTTGTATTTCTCCACTCAAAAGCTTCTGTGCCTGTATCATCCCCAGAGCTTCATGAATGAGACATTTCCACCCCCTCTGAGAGAAATCTCTTCCCTGTGTTCTCCTAAAAATCAAAACAGAAAGCAAAATTTTCAAATATACCAGGTTCCAGACCCTCTATACAAAGCCCTGGGTATACAAACACCGGCAGTATTTCAGAGTATAGACATAGTATTTCAGTATTCAGCTTAAAATTCTTTAAACTTAAAGAATTTAAAACATGTGATCTAGAAGGGGAAGGTAAAAGACTGTGTTAACAGATGTGGTGAATTTTTATAGCCCCCTAATTTAGAGAGGGCTGTGGAGCCGTAGAGGACTACCCCCAGTCCATCCAACATTCAGGAAGATCTTGGAAGAATTGAGGTCTCAGCTGAGAGTTGAATAATTTCATGTGAGCCTCTCAAAGACAGGAGGGGCAAAAACTCTAGAACTAGGTGACAGGAATGTCAGTGGACATAGTGGTGGAAGATAGACCCCTTTGGGGTGTTGCTTTTGGGAATGAAGGAAATGAATAGCACGTCTGGTTTGCATGAGGAAATCTGCTTCAGCCAGAGGACAGAAAAGAGAGGACGGGAGGACTGACCAGAGCCAGGGCAGCAGCAGTGGTGAGAAAAAGGAATGTGAAGAATGCGGGGCGGGGCTTGTTCCTGTGTCAGTGTGTGGATTGAATCCTTGAGCCTCCTCTGCCAGAGCACCCCTAAGCCTGCTCTGTGGCTCACTGCCCTCAGCAGAGAGGGCTCCCATGCCAAGGGCATGCACCGACTTCTCTCCACTCCTTTCTCTGCATTAAAGGAGCTTCAGCTTCCCCTACTGCCTTGTCTTTGGTGTTATCTTTGGATCATTGGATCAATAATGAAACAGTCAGAGTTTCATCATCCTTGCTTTAGACTAGTATTCTCCCCAGCTGGTCCATCTATCCGTCTGTCCATCTATCCTTGTCTCCTCTTTATGGGTAATGGAGCACACAGATGACTCTTTTTCTCCCTCACTTCCTCACTTTTCTGCCATGGCCACCATCTTCCATAATCTCATTCTCCCTTTGCTGGGGCCAACAGTCCACCAAGGTTTGGAGGTCGCCTACACGTTCGGGATGTGGCAAAGGCTTCACCAAAAGCTCACATTCATTCCTGTTAGCTGGTTTGAGCGCCTACTTGGGGGCAATGAACAAGGACACTCCTTGCCCTCCTGGAGTGTTATAGGGTTGGGAGAGCTGAAAGGTCATTCTTCACACTCTGTTTTAGGGTTCTTTGCTGATGGCAACAAGGTCACCAATGGGTATGCAATGTGTGTTTTATTCTGCCAAACAGAATTGTATGGGGACTTATTTTTAAGTCTCATCGAAGTACCTCTGCAGAGCTAATGAACAAGTAATCCTCATTAACCATGCTGTCTTCGTGGATGGAAGCTTTTCTCATAACTAAAGTGCTTCAACTCCTAAGCCCAGTCCAAAGGGAAATTTGCTCTCTCTCTCTCTCTCTCTCTCTCTCTCTCTCTCTCTCTTCCAGGATTAGATGCAAATAGAAGAAATCTGCCTTCCCTGAGTGGAACCAAAGAGCCCATCACAAATAGCTTGGATTTATGGGTCCTTCTCTGCGGCAGAGATCGTTTCACCTTTTGAGGTAACCTTTACAGAATCATAAAAAATCAATCAATTTTATTTGACATCCAAATCAGAGCTCTGCCCTAAATAGATTGCTAGCACAGCACTTGGAGAGCAAAACAGAGGTGAGTGTGCCCAAGGCCATGTGGAAGAGGGCTCTGGAGCTAGAGGGGGCTCGTTAGCGTTCTTATGGTTCACTAGGTGTCAGGTTGAGCCCTGAGCACTTTGTGCTCTGTATCATTGCCTGAGATCCCGAATGCCACAAAAATCAGCTCCCTACTGCATGCCCGAGTGGATGGATGAACATGAAGCGGCAGGCTTGAAATCAGTTGTTCATATTCTGACTCCTTCCTGCCCTGTTTAGTTGTTGCTCACAAGATACCTGTGTTTTATCTTGAGGGAAAAGGGGGACAGTTCTAGATGACTTCATGTGTCTACAGGAACACGCTGAAGTAGCTTCAAAGAGAAAAAAAATGCTGCCTTTCTTATGATTTTGTAAAACTACCTTCCAAGGTATTTTTTAAGCTGAAACTGATGGCCCGAACCAGGAAGACCTGTGGCAATAGGTTATCGGATTTCAAATTCCAGCATACAAGTTAAGTGAATTTGCGCAAGCTACTCAACTGCCCTGTGCTTCAGTTTCCTCAATCATCACATGCTTTCTGTTTCGCTGAGGACTATTCGACGAGATGGTAATACACATAAATAATGCTTAACTAAAGATGGGGCTGGGCGCTATATTGGCTCTTATTTCAAGGAAGTGCGATTGAAATCTGGAGAAGACATTAGGGTTTGGAGTAGAGAAGCTGTCCTATAGAAGGCTTGAACTCAGACATGTCTACGGCAACCCGATACTCCTACAATGCAGTCTTGGGGGATTTGAGATCACGTGAACAGCTCCACAAGATTGGTTTATGCTGCTATTCAATAAACAGCGTGATAATTTATTGGTGACATTTATAGACATACACACATATTAAATATCATAACAAACCTATATGTAACTCTTAGCTTTCTTCCTAGAGTTTAGCATTTAGGATGAACTCTGAAACTAGAAGGAAACAGACATATTCCTGTCACTCAAAGGTATTCTAAATGGCAGGGATCAAGGATAAGTCTGGGGATTCTAATAATTTGGGTGGCTATTGTTAGCATATTACTGCAGTGTAGGCAAGGAATGACCAAATGTCTCTTTATTAGCAATTAGAGTTCTTTCCTAAAATTTACCAAAGAGATCTCAATGGAATTGCAGTCATAAAATTGAATGCACAGTGTGTATTAGGTGTGGACAATGACTTTTATGTATTAGGTGTGTGACAATGACAATTATTGAACAATGACCTGGCATCTTGGGTCTACCACCTCCCAGACTAGCAGAAGGGAGCTCCTTTGCAGCAGAAGACAAGAGATGTGGTTTGGAGAGACCAGGGCCTAGAGAGGGTTGGCTGTAGGAAGAATTTGACAGAAAGATCCAGCTGGTCCTGTGATTAGAATTTCTAATGTAACCTTTTCACATGCAACCTGTAAGTTCCAAGAAAGATGAAGAGCTTTAAATGAAAAAGACAATTAAGTGATCATTTTACAGGTAAGATACTATGTAGGGACACAAGAAGCTTTCAAACACAATAGAACTTTTAACTAACTTGTGTTTCTCAGAAAACTATGAAAGTAGACAATCTTGTTTTTACAAAATGTGAACCTGCTCATGTTTTATTGAGGACATTGGGCAGTTCCCCAAACACAGGTTAAAGTATAACCTTCATTGTGTGCATGTATGTGTATTAATACTTTATATGTATTGTTTGGCATTATTGGGTGGCAGTGTTCAGAGCTTTCTCTATCTCTGTCCTCTCTTTCTCTCTATATATGTATATACATATATATGTATATATGCATATATATATACATTCACACTTTTTTCTCTCTCACACACATATATATTTTTCACACTTTCATTATATATGTTATCTACTCATCTGTCCTTGGATATCTAGAAGGATTCCATCTCCTAGCTCTTGTGCTAAGTGCTGCCATGATTGTGTGCATGTGAATGTTTTATGTCCTGGGGATATATACTAAGAAGCAGAATTTTCAGTCATATGATGGCTTTCTTCTTATTTATCTTAGAAACCTCCATATTGTTTTCTATAGAGTTTGAACCAAACACCATTGACCCCACCAGCAGTGGATTAGAATTCCTACTTTGCCACATTCCCTCCAACACATATTATTCACAGTTTTATAAAATGTGCCATTCTCACTGATATCTCATTTTCTAGACTTAACTTTGAATCATTTAAATTTTTTATTTATGTATTTTGGTCTGGGGCCACATCTGGTGATAATTGGGGGTTACTCCTGACTCTCTTCTTAGGGATATCTCCTGGGAGTGCTCAGGGAGACCATGCGGGGGTGTTGGGGATTGAACCTGGGTCAGTTATGTGCAAGGCAAGTGCCCTACCCACTGTACTAAAGCTCTGGCCCCTATTTTTTAAAAATAATTTTTTTAAATTCAAAAGATTTAGTGTAATTTAGAAGGGTTTTCTCATAAGCTTACTGTCCTTACACATTTATAGTACGCCCGATTGATTTCTTGCACTAGAGTGCCAAGTTGTTGGTGAGGCATCTATGTTCAAATTCACTCTGATTATTCAACATTTGTTCACTCTGTAGATGTGAACAAAGGTGTAACATGCACCGGCCTTTATAGCATTATATTGAGTAATTTCATTGCTCTAAAACTCCTCTGTGCCCTGCCTGTTCCCCCTTTATTACATGCTCCCATCAATAACTTAACTTTTTACTATTATTTTGCAGTATCATATAGTTGAAATTATGCAAAGAATATATGCAAACACAAGTCTGAAGTCTGTGTTCATAGCAGCATTATTCACCATAGCCAATATCTGAATTCAACTTAAAAACCCATCAGCATATGACTAGATAAAGAAACTGCAGTCTATATATTCAATAGATCACTACTCTACCATTAAAAGATGAAACTGTGCCTTTTGGTACAAAGTCGATGAGATTTGAAGGAATTCTACTAAGTGAACTGTTAGTAAATAAAAGACAATTACCAAATTCATATACAAAATATAAGTAACTGAAGCAAACAAATAACTCCTGGACTCATTAAAAGTTTGGTCATTAATGTAAAAACATGGGTTGTGGTGCTGTGAGGTGTGTTCGACTCTAAAGGTGGAGTACTATTACCCTGAAATCCTATGTCAGTAGTCTAACCAATGATAAATCAATGGAATGAAGGGCAACCTAAAACATTGCTTTTAAGATCGACTTCTTTCACTTAGCAATATGCATTTGAGGTCCATGTCTTTTCAGTGATTGACAGATAACACATTTCTTTTTAACACTGACTGATACTCCATTATTTCAATGTACCACGGATGATTCTTTTAATTGATTAAAGGAGATTTTTGTTGCTTGCAAGTTTTAGCATTCTGAAAAGGCTGTTATAAACATCTGTGGGCAGGTTCTCATTTGGACTTAAATTTTCAGTTTCTTTGGAAAAATACCAAGTAGCATATATTCTTGAGTTGCATAGTGAGTATTTTGGTATGAAAATATCAAACGCTTCCCAAATGTCTGTTGGAGTTTGCTTTCCCGTCCACAATGCACAAGCAAATTCCTGTGGCTCCCTCATTATTTTAAGCATTTAATGTTGTCATTATGCTGGATTTTTGTCATTCTTACAGACATGTAAGACAGCTGTATGTCATGGTGGCTTTAATTGCATTTTCCTGAAAACATCTTACATGGAATATCTTTACACAGTTTTTGGGGGTCGCACCCGGCAATGCTCAGGGGTTACTCCTGGCTCTGTGCTCAGAAACTACTACTGGTGATGCTCGGGGGACCATATGGGATGCTGGGGATTGAACCCAGGTCGGTTGCTTGCAAGACAAACACCCTACCTGCTGTGCAATTGCTCTGGTCCCATACACATGTTTATTTTCAATGTACCTCTTTTTTTTCCATGTACTTCTTTTTTGGGGAAGATATCTTTGTAAGGTCTTTTCCCTTCTTTTAATTGGAATGATTTTTCTGCTTATTTTTAAATTTTAGTTGCTTTTACAAGATAATTTAGGTGTATAGATCCTAAAATATTATGTTTTGACATTTATATATACTAATTATTAGTTCTCGCTGATATTTTAATTGGGATAGCACTGAAGCTAAGAGATCAAGTAATTCTGACAATACTAAATTTTCCTAGACAAGAGCATAAATTCTCTCCACTGATTTAGATTTTTTGTTTTGGGCCCACATCTGGTGATACTCAGGGCTTACTCCTGATTCTGTACTCAGGATCACTCCTGGTAGTACTCAGGGAACCATAAATGGTGCTAGAGATCAAACCTTGCTCAGTTGCTTACAAGGCAGACACCCTCCCACTCTATTATCACTCCAGTCTCTGATTTAGATTTTTAAAGGTTATTAATTAGTTTTATGCTTTCCTGCATATGCATTTTATATATACTTTGTTCGATTTTTGTATTTGGAAATCTGCATTTTATTTTTTAATTTCAAAGCTTGCTTGCTTGTATGTATGAAAGTAATTTATGAACAGCAAGAGTTTTAGTGTCTTTGCTAATCGACTCACATTTATTAATTAATCTCTTTATCATCTATCTATCTATCTATCTATCTATCTATCTATCTGTCTGTCTGTCTGTCTGTCTGTCTGTCTGTCTGTCTGTCTGTCTGTCTGTCTGTCTGTCTGTCTGTCTGTCTGTCTGTCTACCTACCTATCTATCTATCTATCTATCTATCTATCTATCTATCTATCTATCTATCTATCTATCTATCTATCTATCTATCTATCTATCTATCTATCTATCTATCTATCTATCTATCTATCTATCTATCTGATACCAATATCCAAGATCAGGCAAAACATGGATCAGGAGGTTTTGTCAAAGGTGGAAATTACCACAAATGTATGGGAGTCAGAGGTAAGGTAAGATAGAGAACAGTGTGCTAATAATTGTTGAAAGTGCTAATACCAACCTCGAACTGAGCATTAAATACAGGCAAAAGATACACATGATAACCTCTAAGTGTATTACAATCAGCAATATGTAAGAGAAGGAGAGAGAGAAAGAGAAAGAGAGAAAGAGATAACCTGCCATAGAGGCAGGCTAGGGGAGCAGGGAGGGAATCGGGGTCATTGGTGGTGGGAAATGGGCACTGGTGGAGGGCTGGGTGCTGGAACACTGTATGACTGAAACCCAAAAACATGAACATCTTTGTAATTGTTTATCTCACGGTGGTATAATAAAATATTTTTTTTAATTTAATGGAATATCTAACAATGATGAGTCCATTAGGGAAAAAAATTTAAGAAGGGAGGTAGAGATGAGGAAGGCAAATCCTATCTAGTTGCTTTTAATTTATACAATACCTGTGTTTTCTTCCTAGCTCTTCATTTGTTGGTAATTCAGGGAAGCCACAAGGGAAATAAAAGTTAATTGGGGATTAGATATGTGTGATTAGTTTAGGAGCTATTCTTTTCAAACTTCTGTAAGTTTTAAAAAAGTTTAAAGCATCTATATATCTTTTCCTGCCATAATATAGTTTAATATGACAAAACATACAAAACATATAGCCAGCCCATGAGGCAGTCGGGATGGGCTAGCCTTGGCCCCCCACCCCAACACACCCCATTCCCACTCCCGCCTCCTCTTCCAGACACCTCCCCCCAGCCGACCAGCCCATCACAGCCCGGCTCACGCAGCGACCGGCACATCAATAAATGCTTTATTTGGAGGTGTTTAAATAACGCCCTCCAGCCTCGTGTTGTATTTGACATGCCAATGCCAACAAATATAAGGTCATTCCATGACCTAATATAATGGTTTGAGCTCTTTATGTTCCTAGCAAGCCGGCCCTGCTCCACTGGCATGAGACAGGACATATGTTTTGGTGCCCGCTCTTGCAAATAGATGATTAACGGGAAGATCGGATCTGAGATCGTGATGACAAAAAAATTAGTCTATTTTAAATACAAATATTTTGAGACAGTAAAGTTAACTTATTAATCAGAACTAATTTTCTGTTTTCAAAATACTTGCTGAGACAGCAAAGATTCTGGAAATAAAGAAAAAAATAATGTGATCCATATAGATTGAAACCCTTTATTTGAATACCCAGATTAAGATTAAATGCAAAATTCAGGAAAAATTGTTAATTAGGACTTTCTAAAATATAAGATATCGCATTTCAGTATAATTTGGGACAAATTTTGCATTTTGGAAATGATGGGATAGAGTTTAATAAATGAAAAGGAATTCATTCTTTATAGTTTTGTTATTGTTCAATATGCTGATCCAGAGACAGACATGGGGCAGAGATGCTACTGGCTCTCCCTGTGACCAGCCGCTCATGAGGCGCTGGGAGGGATGGCAGGTTCTAGCCCTGGCCTGCCACTGCAGCAGAGCCTCGCAACAAGCCAGACAACCCCCCCACTCCATGAGGGCCTCCATTTTCCACACCGGACTTCCCCTCGTCAGAACTCCACCCAGCAGACCAGTCTATCACAGCCCGGCTTGCATGGCCACAAGCGGCAGCGGTTCATCAATAAATGCTGGATTTTGAGATGACTACAAGAGTATGCTACCCGCATGGCAGAGCCTGGCAAGCTACCCGTGTCGTATTTGATATGCCAGATACCAGTAACAATTATAAACCTCATTCCCATGACCTGATGGAATGGTTTGAGGCTCTTTATGTTCCTGGAGCAAGCAGGTGCCCTTGGGCTCTACTTGCATGAGACAGGTCATATGGAGATGTTACTGGTGCCCGCTAGAGCAAATTGATGATGAACGGGAAGATAGTGATACAGTGATTGTTCAATGTTGTATTTCCTTGATGTGTTTTGAATGTTCCTGTAACAGAAATCCTTCCTGTTTCTCAGATCCGTCTTGTGAAAAATAAAGCATTAGTTTATTTTTCCATGTTTGAATAGTGAATATGACCATATTGTGGTATGGATAGTAAGAGTCAAACAAAGGGTGCCTTTTGCTTATATTTTATATTTCATTTATTTGTTTATTTCTCTCAGTGCCTGAGATTTCAAATTGAGTGATTCTTTGCTATTGTATCCTATCACCTACTATTCTTCCTATAAGCATGTAGCCATTTTCTCATTAATCCAGTAAATATTACTGAGCACTCATACTATATTAGATAATGATCAAGGTACATTTCATCTTAACTTTGAAATCGGGAGCAGAATGCGATGAAGGAGGAGCTGGATAATCTCACCCCTTTTTGTTGTACAACTTTTTATATTACAGGACAGAATTGCTTAGAAGAGGGAAAAGACAAAACTGAACGTACAGGGGAGTGACTATTGCCTTCTCTACCTATCTTGTCCACGCCTGGAAAGAGGTGAAGAACAGAGCCTTTGAATGGATTTTTGATTTCATAGGATTCATGTGTTACCTGGCAATTTATTTAACCTGAGAAAGCATCCTAAACAAAATATCGCCTAAGATAAAGAAAAGAATCACTCTCCCGTTTCTGAGACTGTTTTTTAAGCCACATGGAATCTCATTTTCATATTCCAAAGTGACTCATGCCTATCATCACGGCCACACCTATCAGGTCTCCATAAAAACCTGTTATTTTGTGTTTACGTAGCAACTGAAATTAGTTCCTTGTCTCAGAGCATTGATGTACAGTAGCCAGAGAGGACAAGCCCATTTTTAAGGATTTTTCTTTTTCAATGAGAAAGTTTACTTCAAGTCATAGGTTATTTAAAGCTTTGTGATTTAGCTGCCGACTTCAAGGCTCATGGAAACCCACAATAGCCTCTCCATGTCATAATCAGTATAAGTTATACAAAGAGAAAATAAAAAATGCTTGACAGGTGTCGGGCGCTCCGCCGGGTTCGGCGAGGAATGGATGAACACTCAGGGATCCGATGAGGTTTTAAAAGACTTTACTTATCACAGGTTCAGGCATACAAATCAGCAAAAGGAAAAACCCGATGCTTAGGATTCCAGGCTAGAACCCCAGCCACGTGTAGGCCAAGATGGCGACCACCACGTGTATAACTTCCAAGGGGAAAAAGCGCTTACAAGGCGAGATTCCACGGGAAGAAGAAACCGGGAGGCGGGAACCGGCAAGTTTATACACCCCCCAACTCAGACCTTCCTCCGATTGTTATGGAAAGCAGGGAGGGTCCAATGCCCTCAGGTAACCCCTCCCTGCCATCTCACCTAGGGCCTTTACTGTGCTAATGTTTTGAGCCGGGAAGGGAAGGCCTTTGAAATGTAAGAGAAGGGGTTTCTGAGATGGCATGTCACTGTACCAAAGATCAACACCAATGCCAGTTAAATATTTCTCCAAGCCTTCACAAGTCTCCTCTACTTCATTGTAGTTTTATATTTTATCAGGGAGCCATGCTTGTTTGTTTGGAAGCAAACAGCATTTCTCTCTGGTCTAATTACTTAGGTGTCCTTACGTGGCCAGGCTAATATGCTGGTAAGATCTAGCTAGTCCCACGATGATTGTGATAGCATGGGAGAATATTTATACCAGCTAGTACAGCATACATGGTCGGATAAACTGCCACATTTAGACTACCCCCTTATCTACGGAGTGATCTGCGGGAGGCAATCCAGAGCAGATGCAGCGGCCCTTAGGAGTCCTGCAACAGACAGGGCAGGGTATTGTTCTATTGCAAGCATAAATGCGTTCAGATTCCCATGAGCCTGAACCTTGCCTTTGGGTCGAGTATTAGCCACTGGCCCACTCCACTCAGAAGAATGCTTCTCCACGTCTGTTTCCCTCGGAATAAGGCTATGTCCTTCTTTACTTTCCATAGTTTCCTAATGAAAACATTTACACTTTTTATTCTAGGAATGAACCTATATTACAATGTTGAAGGCAGGAAATGTTCAAACGACTCATCCCACAAAGCTTCCAGCTGAAACTCGGACTCATTCTCCTCTCCTCTGAATAATTAATTTAGAAGCAAGGACTCACAGAAGACATTGGGAAAATGATGTCAGGGAAATTTTTTTTTTTTTTTTTCTTTGAGAAAAAGTAGCTCATCTTGGGTCAGTGCTTTGGGTAATAGAGTTTAACTGTGTCACAGATAGAGAAGAAATGTAATAGCCGGGCCCCAATTAAGTTAAGGTGATATTTCCCCTTTTAAGGGATTATTATAAAAACATTCATTTCTCTGGATTTCCCTCTGGCTAGGTTTTCACACAGCCCCTTAGAGTTTGTTTTGGAAATGGAGCTTGTTTTCTTTCAGCTAAGTGTGGGAACAGCACGCTTAATGAGATGGGCCTGATTCTGCCCTCCCAAAGCCCACTCTGACCTGGTCATCAAAGGTATCTTAGCAGGGGCAAAGAAACCACAGCTGGGGTACCCTGGAGTGAAAAGACACCCTCCCACTGCCATTATTTAGAGTGTGGGTGGAGGGAAGTGTGCACTTGCTCTTTCATTGTTGACATTTGTTTGCATTTGACTCTCTCTGAAGGAGGGGGTGAACAGAATAAAATAGAATTTAGATCCTCTTCCTCCAGCTCCTGCCAGGCAGAGTAGGGAGGTTGTAGGGTGCTTTGCACGCCCTCTCCTTGGACCAGGGAAGCTGCCTCAAGTTTTCACATGCTTCAAGCATGCACATCTTCATGTATTCACATCTTCACCCTTTGCATTGTTTAAAAAAAAAGCCCTAAAGGATTCTTTCAGGCCCAGCCCCTACCCACACTTAATACTTAACTTTAGGAGCAGTTCCAGCCTCTCCTCCAAAGTGTAATCTGACCCCAATCCAGCTGGAGTTTCCAGACCAGCCCCTGTGAGTTAATCTGCACAGTCACTCACCACAGGGAAGGCCGCTTTACAGGAATGTTTCCCTTTGGCCAGTCACTAGGTTCTATTCTCTTTCTGCCTATATAAACTTTCCATTTCTATATTTCTCCTGAAAGCAGCTTCTACTTGCTAGACAGGATGCTGCCAAATGCATGAGTCAATAAAGCCCGTGATATGTCTCTTTTTGTGAATCTTATTTAATCCCCAGGATCCCCACTATTGCTCCTTCATGTCGGTTCACTTTCTATTCATGAAGTGCCTCTACTGCACTAACAGGTGGGGATGACTGTGGTACATCAAGGAATGGAATAGCTGCTTCACAGGCGAGGTCTACGCATCCTATCCAAACCACTGGGATTTCCTAGATCATTAGTTTCTTAGATGATTAGTTTTAAATTCTGAGTTTCTTAGATTATTAGTTACTGTCTACGGCCATACTACCCTGAATGTGCTTGATCTGGTCTGACTTCGGAAGCCCAGCAGGGTTGGGCCTGGTTAGTACTTGGATGGAAGATGATTAGCTCCCTTAGAAACAGGGAAGGAGGATGCATGAGAAACCCCAGTGACAGCTCTGAGAATAGTAACTGTGTGGACTTCCCTGGGCTGTCCTAAACAAACATCAGAAGGGGAAATGTAACATGATAGGAATGTATTTGTGCACGGTTCTGGAAGCTACAAGACTGGGAGCAAGGGGGCTGCCCAGTCCGGTTTTGCCTGAAGCTGAAGGGGGAATGTACTTCTGGCCTTGCTCCTGGCCTCTGGCAGTCCCTGGAATTCCTTGGGTGGGAGAAAAGTGTCTGCAATGCCTCCCTCTGGGACCACACGGTTTCCTTCCCTCTGTCTACTCTTCACTAGAGTTCTCCTTTCTGTCTATCTGTGTCCACTTCTTTAAAAAATATTTTTCCATTGAATCACAGTGTGATCAAGTCCAAGTGGAGATCCGAGTCCACCTCCTGAAACACACCTTCCACCCTGCCTCCCCAGCACCGAGGAGAGTAACCCTGGAGGCACCCAACGCTGCTAAGTCCAAGTAGCATCCCATCACCAGAGCGTTGAATTGTCTGACTTTGCTGGTCAGTGACACTGAGAATGGTCCTAGCAACCTCTAAGCATTGTATAGAGGCACTATTTCCTCCTCCCAACAAAGGAAATGCACCAGATTTTAGTTAGATTTTATAAATATGTCACTCAGCAATGACATGGTATTTCCAGCTACTGAGAATGAATAAGTGAATGTCCATCTGTCCATCCAGCATAGTGTTAGGGGTGGTGACAGACTGAGCCAACTGTGCTGTTCCCCTTCATCCCCCAACTGACCTGATGTCCTCCAGGGCAGCCAAAGTGTGTTGGGTTTTGCTTTTCATAGCCTGATCATTTCTTTATACAAGCAACAGGAACTGCAGCCATAAAACAGAAAACTACATCTGTGTGTGCAGATCCCAAAGGCACTGGTTGTAGCTAGGAAACAGCTTTATCCTCCCATGCCCCCATGGCTGATCTTTGGGCAAGAGTTCATGCATGTGCTCACATGCACATATAAATAATGTTTATGTACATAATGTGTCCACTGGTCCATGGTTGCAGCCCAGTAAACAGCCTGCTTTTGCCCCTGCCCATCACTCCCCCACTACCATAATTCTCATTATGAGTGTTGTTTTGAGAGCGATCTCAGCTGGAGAGATTCCTGAGACCCCATATCCCTCTATTAAAATATAGGCCTTTTATCTTTGGGGAAAAATCATTCTTATTATATTCGTAAATGGATCTCAAGCACCACATGAACATGTCTACCAATTACTGCTAATTTTCACAGCCTGGGTCAACTGAGGACACGCCAAGCACACATTTGTCAACTGCACTGGAGTTCCTGGCTCTGTGAGGGAGTGTTCACTGTGCCAACACAGTGACAGCGCTCACGAGCATTTGGAGCAGACCATCCTATAGGAAAGGCATGTTTTAGATGTGCTCAAGGTGATCTTTTATGCTTACTCATTCACTCAAAAAAATTAGCTAGAGCATTCACGATATAGAAAACCAATTTTTCATTTTATAAGTTTCACTCCAAAGTATTTGAATGTGGGTTGTTACCACGGGGAGACGTGAATTTGGAAGTTAGTAGAATACTGATGTTCCAACATACTCAGGAATTTTAGATCTTAAAAACTTGCTGGCTAAAGGAGTTGAGATAGTGATTATAATGAACAAGCAATGAGAACAAAACTGGTTGCTCAAAGCCTCTGTAGAGGTAGGTGGCCCAAAGAAGATGCTGGGTTCCTTTTGGGGGAAAGATTGGGGGAGCTCTCCTGGTGAGTATACCTGAAGCTGTACAGTCCTGATAGTTCTGTGCTTGGACCCGTGAGGCAGCCGAGATCAGGCCCAGCAGCTCTGGGTATCACCAGGGCTACTATCTGCAGTGCTCAGGGAACTGGTGCAGATGGGATCAAACTCAGGGCTTTCTGCCCACAAGCTATGTGCTGGTTTTTAGAATATTTTCCTAGACCCAATTGTGTTATTAATAACCTGAGACTATTAAGTCCCCAATTCTACAACTTTTGCCTGTATTACAGTCACAACGTGTGCAAGCACACTAATTAAAGAATCACACCAAACAGCAAGTGTTCAAGGACTTCAACTAGGGTATTGACACCCAGTGAGATTCACAATTAAGTATGTGCAACTCCGTCATTGCAACAACCACAACAAAAAAGGAAACAGAAATCAAGTAGCGAACAAAATGCAAGCAAAACCCAGGACTTACAACATTTAACCAGATTCACTTTCCTCTCAATGCCATTGAATTTCATTTCAAACCGTTTAAATTCACCTTCTTTACCTTCAACGAAAAACATCTCAAGCAAAGCTTCTCAAACTTTATTGTGCATATGCCTAGCATGGATTTTGTGAAAAAGAAGAAGGATTGAGAGAAGGGAAATAAGGAGAGGCAGACAGCTGGAGAATGTGACTACTTTAGCAGAAGTGTTAATGGGGTCAGCAGGCAGAAATGTTGGTCAACGCCACCAACTCTCGGGAATGTAGGTGGTGCAGAACTGTGGTGTCTCCATATATCTGACCCACAAAGCCAACAAAACTTCTAGCAGGAGACCCAGCCTACAACACCCACACTTTAAAAATGTGCCTGTCAAGGAAGAAGACTCGCAGTCGGAGGGATCCTGGGGATATTGATGGAGGGAACGTAATGCTAGTGGTGGCACTGGTGTTGGCACATTGTAGCCCTAAAACTCAACGATGAATAACCGTTCCAAGAACAGTGCCCTACTGCTGGTAAAACTTTACAAGAAGAAAACAGCCAACCCCATCAAAAAATGGGGAGAAGAAATGAACAGAAACTTCAACAAGGAAGAAATTCGAATGGCCAAAAAACATATGAAAAAATGCTCATCATCACTAATCATCAGAGAGATGCAAATCAAAACAACAATGAGATATCACTTTACACCACAGAGACTGGCACATATTCAAAAGAGCGAGAACAACAAGTGCTGGCGTGGATGTGGGGAAAAGGGGACACTCATCCACTGTTGGTGGGAATGCTGGCTGATACAGCCTTTCTGGAAAACAATATGGACATTCCTCCAAAGACTAGAAATTGGACTCCCTTTTGACCCAGCCATACCACTCCTGGGAATCTACTCTGGGAAACCAAAATACGCAGCGGAAACACCATCCCTACTTTTATGTTCATAGCAGCATTATTCACAATAGCCAGAATCTGGAAGCAACTAGAGTGCCCGAAAATCGATGACTGGATAAAGAAGCTTTGGTACATCTACACAATGGAATACTATGCAGCTGTTAGGAAACATGAAGTTATAAAATTTGCCTATAAATGGATGGACATGGAGAAGATTATGTTGAGCGAAATTAGCCAGAAGGAGAGAGACAGACACAGAATGACTGCATTTATTTGCATAACATAAATATATATGTACATATTATGATACCAATATCCAAGGTCAAGTGAAACATATATCAGGAGGTCTTGTCAAAGGTGGAAATTATCACAAACGTGTGGGAGTCAGAGGCTAGGTAAGACAGAAAAATGGAACAGTGTGCTAACAATTGTCAAGGATACTAATGCCAACCTAGAATTGAGCATTAAATAGAGGCAAAAAGATACACATGACAACCCTTTAATGTATGTTCTGTAATCCATAGTCTGGAGGGGAAGGAAAAGAGAAAGAGAGAGAAAGGGAAAGAAATAAAGAACCTGCCATGGAGGCGGGCTGGGGAGGGGGCAGGGAACCGGGGACTTTTGTGGTGGGAGATGGGCACTGGTGGCGGGATGGGTGCTAGAACACTGTATGACCAAAACCCAAATATGAACTTTTTAATTGTATATCTTTGTAATTGTAAAAATAAAAAATTAAAAAAAAGAACAGTGCCCTACTGAAAGAATATTTTTTAAGTTTTAAAAAAGTAGAGAGAAGACTAGAGATATTTTATGTCCAAAATCTCCCAGCTGGTGTTGACACTGCTCTTCAGACCACTTTGAAAAACAAGAACCCCAAAACCACCATCCAAGGGCCAGAGAAATAGTACAGTGGGTACAGTGCTTGCCTTGCACTTAGCCAACCTGAGTCCAATCTCTGGCATCCTGTATGGTTCCCTGCACAATGCCAGGAATGTTCTCTGAGTGCAGACAGGTGTGGCCCAAAAACCGAAAAGAAACAAAACAAAAAGTAAAAGACAGCAAAAGAAAAGACAAACGCTGTTCAGTAAGTCTCAGCAAATCCTAGCTCACAGCTCTGACAAAACTATGTGAGACATTCTCCACTACTATTGACAAAAAATTCAAGTGCCAGTTGCTTTGTTTCACTTTTGCTCAAGCTTGGTGTCAGAAATAATAGATACAAAAGAAGTAAATCATTGTTGACTGAAAGGAAATAAATTCCTCCTTAGTAGGTTGCAAAGTCAACCAAAGTCTGGCTGGTTACACCCATGCTAATGAAAACAAGTTCGGAAAGCCAAGATTTTCAAGGTTTGAATACTTGAAATGAAAAGTTATGCCAATAAATTTGGTTAGCTCGGTTCTATCAAAAGCTCTATCAAAACAGGAGACAGCTTCCCAGGACTGAGGAGAAAGAGGGCTGCTGGCAGATGGCAGTTGGCCAGAGAGAGGCACTCAGTTCACCAACACTCACGTGATACTCCCTGAGAGCAAGCAGGCAAGCTCAGAGAACAAATGTGAGTGAGAACAGGCTCATAACCATCCCTTAAATATGGTTGTCTGGTGCTGCCTGAAGTGACTCACCTACAAAGCCAAGAGCTAAGTGGAGGTATTGAAAAGAGAATAGACGGTCTAATATTTTTTAATTTCAAAAGATATTTTTATAGTTGACCATTGTTACCTGATGCCACCACAGTGAGGCTGGTTCTTTGCAGCTTAAAGTCATTTGCATTGCTTTAAGGTCAGGTCTCATGCTAAAGAGATCCCTGTTGTGTGAATCACACTAGGAGATTAGGGGCAGGAACAAATAAGACAGTTTGATTTTAATAACTCTTGGGATGTTGTCATAATTGCTATTATGAATCCAGTGATATCTATCCATTTTTCTCTTATCCCCATGGGTCCCAGCAGGGGACAATTATTATTTATGAGGAAGAAACCACCCTGGCTACTTTGGGACCACTCTTTAGGAATCAGCTCTGTTAAGATTAAAGGAGGGATCATGCTGGCTTGCCTCAGGAAGGTAAATGTGATCCTTTCAGTAAAACAGGGAGCAGGGCACTGAAATTATCCGGGAGTAGAATAGAATGAACAAGGACCTTGTGGGTATTTGGAGATAGTCATCTAGTTGCGTGGAGTTCATAGACTGTCATTTTATTTCCCCATGCATATTCATCTTGAGATGTTTTTGTTCTTAGGTGTGACTCCTATGCCAACTCCCTCTCCACAGTGCTGTGCATAAGAGCCAGGTAGGGTAGAAGGGGACCGAGGACTTGTCAATTAGCATTTGCCCAGGCTAGGTGTGGTTATCTGGAGGTTTGCATGTGCGTGCTGGTCTTTGACTTTGTAAAACCCAGCCATAAGCAGGGCCAGCCTTTGGCTTTTGGTGCCATTTGAGAGAAAAAAAAAGCAGCGTTTGGGGGAAGAAGCATCCATTTTGAGTAGAGAGATCTGAACCTGAGCACATGGTGAAAGAGATCTGATCAGCAGCCATAGTCTGGAGATCCCCTTACCTGGGATTATATTAGCAGAGTTTGTTTAATTATTGGTGATAAGTAAAAGCCTTTTGGAACTGTGCTGAAGTCATGGTTCTGTCCATTTGTCAATGGCCTTTAAGGTAAAAGGGAAATTGTTCCCTGATAGATCATTTACCTTTCAAAGAAATCTGTGTCATCTGCTTGATGGTGTGTGTGTATGCATGTGTGTGCATGCTTGTGTGTGCATGCATGCACATGTGTGTGAGGTGTGTGCATGTGTGTATGTGTGTGTGCACACGTGTGTGTGCATAGGCACTTCCCAATCAAGCTACTTAAGTTCGTGATGCCTCCTTTCCCAGTGTTTAGAGCTGTGAAGCACAAGTTGAAGGCAGTAACAAACAAGCAAAAATTCTGCCTTCTATGTCTCCTCAGCAGAGCTGCTCTACTTTGGGGATCAAATCTACATTTCTTCTTGCCTGGGAACAGTGATTCCTGTCAGTGAAAGCAATCTGGGTCTTACTGGGGGGATCTTGCCTTTTGCAGCAAGCATCAGTTCAACCAGGTGAGCTAGGAGCAAATTCAAGTTTTCCTACAATTCAGCATAAATCATGCAACAGGCTTGCCACACAACTAATCTATTCCAGAGGCTTCTTTAACCCCAGAGCTGTGTTGTAACAGAGATCCAATGTTATAGTAACAGTGATACTGTCTCTTAAACATTAGAAAAGGACTTTCTGTCTAGCAAATATAATGCTTTTACATTTATAAGAGAGTGAATGTAAGGAGCAAACCTTGATTTGATCACTTGATCACTTGAATCCCTTTATTCATTGATTTGCTCGAGCGGGCACCAGTAACATTTCCATTGGACCCTATCACGTGCCAATGTAGCCCAATGGCATCTGGTTGATTCGGGTCAGGAAAATAAACGTTTCTGTTACTGGATTTGGCATATCGAACACACATCGGACAGTCTGCCATGCGGGCGCTATATTCTCATTACTTTGTGGGGCTCTAAACCTTGATTTAAGTAAAAAATTATGGGCTAAAGAAATAGTACAGAAAGATAAGAAATGGAAAGAAATAAAGAACCTGCCATGGAGGAGGGCTGGGGGAGGGAGGGAACCGGGACGGGTGTGGGAGATGGGCACTGGTGGCGGGATGGGTGCTGCTACACGTATGACCAAAACCCAAATATGAACTTTTTAATTGTATATCTTTGTAATTGTAAAAATAAAAAATTAAAAAAAAATAAAGAAATAGTACAGTGGGTAAAGTCCTGATCTTGCTTTTGGCCAAACCTGCCAGTGGTGCCAGGTTTGATCCCTGGAACACTAGAGTCTTGTGAGACCTTCCAGAAATGAGCTCTGAGTGCAGAGGTAGGCAGAAGCCCTGAACACAGATGTGTGTGGTCCCAGAAAAAACAAAACTAAGCAAAGCAGCTTATTTCTAGTATAAATATGTGTTCATATATTACATATGATATTACTCAATGTTACACATAATCATGTGTATATTGTATATTATAAATTGTATTACAGTGCATAGCCTACAATATTTTTATCTATATTACATACCATTTATATACTACTGTACAATATTATAACATATACATGGTGATATATAACATGTGATATATGTAATATAATACGCATAACTGCATTGCATATTACATACGTTTATTTGTGGATTTTATAGAACATATTGCATCCTATATTTTATATTTAGATCATTGGTAAAGAGATTAGTATTCCAGAAAAGAATAGAAAATATGTTTGCAACAAATAAAAACAGCTAAAAAGAAATATGCAAGTAATTAATTCCATAGTTTCCTGAAATCAAAACCAGAAAACAATGAGCTCTAAAATGATGCTTTTTATAGAAGTACGGCCCCCGGAGTCCTGCTCATCTGGAAATCCTTCCTAAGGAACCCGGAAGGATTTAGAATATTCATGCCCCAACTATAGAGAGTGAGGGTTTATTTTTCAGAATCAATGAATCTATTTGTATCTCAATTTTACATTTTCTCAACTCTTAGAATCAACTTCCTATTTCTCTCTCTCTTTTTCTCTCTCTCTCTCTCTCTCTCTCTCTCTCTCTCTCTCTCTCTCTCTCTCTCCCTTCCTCAAAACTTCCAAAGAAAACCTGTTTGTTTATTTAAAAAAAAAGAACCATCTTCATATTAAGCCAGGGTAAATTTCAGGTAGGCCAGTTCTTCCGCTGTCCCTTTCTTCCTCTGTCCCTCTTTCCCCCTCCCTTCCCTCCCTCCCTCCCTTCCTTCTTCCCTTCAATCCTTTCTTCCTTCCCTCCCTCCCTCCCTCCCTCCCTTCCGTCCTCCCTTCAGTCCTTTCTTCCTTCCCTCCCTTCCTCCCTTCCTTCCTCCCTTCCTCCCTTCCTCCCCTTCCTCCCTTCCTTCCTTCCCTTCCTTCCTCCCTTCCTCCCTTCCTCCTTCCTCCCTTCCTTCCTTCCTCCCTTCCTCCCTTCCTCCCCTTCCTTCCTTCCTTCCTTCCTTCCCCTTCCTTCCTTCCTCCCTTCCTCCCTTCCTCCCTTCCTCCCCTTCCTCCCTTCCTCCTTCCTCCCTTCCTCCCTTCCTCCTTCCTCCCTTCCTTCCTTCCTTCCTTCCTTCCTTCCTTCCTTCCTTCCTTCCTTCCTTCCTTCCTTCCTTCCTTCCTTCCTTCCTTCCTTCCTTCCTTCCTTCCTTCCTTCCTTCCTTCCTTCCTTCCTTCCTTCCTTCCTTCCTTCCTTCCTTCCTTCCTTCCTTCCTTCCTTCCTTCCTTCCTTCCTTCCTTCCTGTGTTAATTCACACAGGAACAGGAGAGATATTACAGCAGGCAGAGCACTTGCCTTGCATGCAACCAACCCAGACTCTATCCCTGGCACTCTATATGCCCACCCCTCCAGCCCTGCCAGGAGTGATTCCTGAGCACAGAGCGGAGAGCAAGGTCTGATCACCGCTGATAAATGTACAATGTAAAGCAAACATTTACACTGTACTGGTCTGTGCCAGGTACTCCGATAGGCCTTGTAAATAAAAAGCAGAACATACAATTCTGTATTGCTTTCCCTGCTGTCTTTCATCACTCCCTCTTGAATCCCTCTTCTACATTACTGATGTTAATTCAGACACTTAAAAACTCAATGGACTAAAACACAGGGCTACCATCCTCTTGTGATAGTTAAGTCTTATCTGAGATTCCTATGAGAACTAGAGGGCTGGTCCATTTCCAGAGCAATGTTTTCAACTCCTCTAGTTTTCCTTTTCATGATGGTGGATTCCAAGAGGAAGAATATGCACCTGTTTCACTTATCAAGCATCTAGAAATATTAGACACAGATATTTAATGATGGAAGAATGAAAGGAATGACTTTTGAGCACACTTCATGAGCTGGCACAGAGCATTTGTCCTCAGAAATATTTACTGTGTGAAACTGAATTCACAGAGTGAATCTATAACAAATGATACAGGCATAGAAATTAATCACTGGAGTTTTGTCAAGCCCCTTCTACACATCAAATGTGTCAAGGGAAATGGTATTACAATGATGATGTTGTCAGGCACACAGAAAGTCAGCCTATTGGAAATTTACCAAATTTTTTTTTCATCTTCAGAACTCATTTTCTTTTATTTCTTAATTTTTTTTTATTACACCACGGTGCAATACACAATTACAAAGATATTCATAATTGGGGTTGAGTCACACAGTGTTCCAGCACCCGTCCCTCCACCAGTGCCCTATTCCCACCACCACTATCCCCAAATTCCCTCCACTCCCCAGTCTGACTCTAGAGCATGCACTTTTCTTTTTCTTCTCTATCTCTCCTCTCTCTCTTCTCTCCCCCTCCCCCCCCCCTCTCTCCCTTCCCTTACATTGTGGCTTGCCCTACAGGCATTTAGGGATTATCACGCAAATCCTTTTGTGGACGGGAAATCTACCAAATACTGAGACATCTAGGATGGAGAACTTGGTGAAGTTGGTGACTATTTTGTTGCCACCCCCTTGTGAATGCATCCCAGATTGCTTTTGGGGGTGAATTTCTAGACAGAGAGAGACATCTACAGAGTGATCTCTCATATGTGGGATAGAAAGAAATTTGGTAAGGGAGCAACAAGAGGCCAAAGGCAACAGAACGTGAGCTTTGGTCCATAGAACTGAGTTTGCTCAGTTACTGAGGTACATGGAGGCTGGGAGGGGTATGCGCCCAGGGGACGGAGGGAGGAGGCCTTGGGCCTTGAGATAGTGGTGATGGATATGGTGTTGCAGTACCAGCACTGCACATCGGTACCTCAGTAAAAATGGCGGGGAGAGTCCAGTGGTGGCTTCTCCTCTCCCAAATATGTTATTTCTGATGATTTCTGTTATTTGTTTTTATTTTGCTTACATTTATGTAATTTACTAATTCATTTTCCTTTTAATACCTTAGGATTTAGATTTACACACACACATCTCCACAGTCTTCCTAAATATTTATAGTCCATGGTCTATTGTACATTATCATGAGGTTAAATAACATGTTTGCATCTGAGTCAGGCAGTGGACATTTCCTTTCTTCTTTGTTTTCTATGTCCCTGGAGCTAGTCACTCTGAGCTTCCTCTGTGTGTGTATGTACTCACTATGTCCCTCCTACTAATTAACCCCTGTCCAAATGCTTTACTGTCAATACAAATCTCCTCTTACGTCCGTAAGTCATTGATTCTGCTCTTAAAAGGCATCTCTGCAGGGCTTTTGGCTTTTCTTGCCCCAACCTGAAGCCAACGGATGGAGTGCTGACATGCAATCCCGTTATATCCACTGCAATAGCAGGTTGCCCTTGGCTGTTCTTTAACATAAAGTATGATATGCAGCTATCAATTGATACATATAATATATAATACACATTGATTGATATTAATACATGATATAATGATTATTTCTTTGCTGATTCCATTGCTGCTGTTATACATAAACTTCCCTTTTTTCAGGGTTTCTTCCTCCAGTACCTTTTGTGAGAAGATGAAAGGGAAAAGCATTGGGATCTTGAATGTCTCAGTTCTACTTTAGTCTCTCACTTAACTTAAGGTTTGCTTGATACAGAAATTCTTGGCCAATCAGAATGATGACTCAGTACTGGGGCCAAGTATACGGTACTCAAGCTAGGTACTGCTTGGGCTCTGTGGTGCAGGGATATCAGGGCCACATGCAGGAGTGCCCAGGGTTATACCTGGTGACCATGTGCTACAGTAGATAGAATTGGGGCTTGGGACATACAGGACACGCACTTAATCCCTGTCCTGTCTCCCTGGGCCCATACAAAAATCTCTAGCTAGATCGAGAATCATCTCTCTGAATTGAAGGCATGCATTGTTTACCTCTGAATTTCCATATTGTGGTGCTGGGCTCACAGCTGTTCTGAGTCTTGGTCCTGCTTTTCCTTCCTGAGAGCTTTATGAATTGTTTCTGTCTCACGTGCTCTGTGCTTGGGCTCATGCCTTTTCTATCCAGTTTCCTCTCCTTGGGTAGTTTTTCAATGCACCTTAATCCTAGAGATTTTATTCATGGTGCATCTTGTATATTTTTATCCTTTTGGGGGGCATATCCAGTGATGCCCAAGGCTTACTCCTGACTCTGTGCTCAGGGATCACTCCTAGCAGGGCTTAGGGGACCATATGGATGCCAGGGATTGAACCTGGGTCAACGACATACAAAGCAAGAGACCTACTCTTCTGTACTGTCCCTCCAGCCCACTTTGCCTTTTTTTCCCTCCCTCCCCCCCCTCCCCCCCCCCCCCTCCCTCCCCTCCCTCCCCTTCCCCTCCCTCCCCTCCCCTCCCCTCCCTCCCTCCCTCCCCTCCTCCTTCTTCCCTTCCTTCCTTTCCCTTTCTCTTCCCTCCCCTCCCCCCCTCCCCTCCCCCTCCCTCCCCCCCCCCCCCCCCCCCCCTCCCCCCCCCCCCTCCCCCTTCCCCTCCCCTCCCTTCCCTCCCTCCTCCCTCCTCTTCTCTTCTCCCTCCCCTTCCCTTCCCTTCCTTTCCCTTCTCTTCCTTCCCCCTCCCCCTTCCCTTCCTTTCCTTCCCTCCCTCCCCTCCCTCCCTTCCCTTCCCTTTCCTTTCCTTCCCTTCCCTTCCATCTTCTCCCCCTCCCTCTCTTCTCCTCTCCTTTTCTATTCCTTCTTCTTTCCCTCATTTTTATTTGAAGGTAATGTCTCACCTCTACAAGATCTCTCCAGATTGCTCTGCCACTTGGAAAAATATTCCAGGACAAATGGAACAAAATGTAGTTTGTTTAAAGGCCCCACCAAGACAGGGTTTACTGGAAGTCAGGACTCACCAACTTCAGCAATTGGCCACACCTGGACAAGCATTAAACAACTCCCTAACAAAACCAGGAAGCTCCATCCTCACTCCCTGTGCTGCTGCTTGCCAGCCCCACAGGCACTTCTGACCTTAATCTCATTTCCTGCAGCCCAAGAAAGTCCACTGTGGCTGAGGGGCCACCCAAGGTCCTTGTAGTCCTTTGTGTAAGCATATATGGCAGAAATGTGTCTGGACCACTCAAAATTCTACAGCCCCTGGCACTCCATAGACTCTCGAGTCCAATTGTGGATAAGGTTGATGGAAGCTACGTTTTCTTTGTTCCTCCCTCAAACTTCCAAAAAAAAAAAAAACAACCATAAAGCGCTGGATTTTGTTTCCTTTAAGATATAAGCCCTCAACAGAGGTGCGATGTGTTAAACATATTGTATACCGGGAAAAGATGGATATAGGGCCCCAGATTGACACATTCCAGAAAGCTGAACCTTATGTGATCAGTGATTAAGACAAGAGTCAACTTGACTGGTGGTAGTCTGGGGTGCTTTGCAAAGGGTGTGGTGGGGATGGGCGTGGTGGTGGTGGCGAAGAGAGGACAGCAAATAGGAGGTTTGAGATCCAAGGCTGGTGGAGAATTGCGTCCCTGTCCTACTCAGCACAGCTCCACAGGCTTGTTTCCTTTTAACCTCCAACCTTGGCGCAAGACTGACAGTGTTCTTTGGAAGGGGTAAACCAGAAGAGGCTGGCACAGGGAAGGAACAGATGCCACAGAAACCAGCCTAAGGTACGTCAAAAACATTGGTTTAGTCATCTCTTAGTTCAGACATGGGGAGTGGAGCCCGTTTGTAGTTGCTGCCAATTTCAGATGTAGAACCTCCCTTCCAAGCCAGTTTCCAGCAAATAACATAAAGTGTTTGATCACAGAGTTGGGAAGCAAAGCACATTATAAATTTTTTGTGAACTGGGTCTAGAACACAGAAAATGCAGAAAAGGAGACATTGCATGTAATTTTATGCTCTAAAATGTGAGATAAGTCTTCACCTTTTTTTTCTTAGTTGGTGCACACATTCAGGCAACCAATATAATATCTTATACGCAGTAGATTAAACTATTTTTTCTCTCAGTAAGATTCTGATCAGTTAAAAAGAAAATAAAGGGACTTGGAAAAATTTATATTCATAAGCACTTATGAAAGCAGCAACCGGATTTATTCTGTAATGAATTTAATCTGACAGCAAGCCTCTTTGTAAAAGATTTGCAAAAGTACTTAATAGATCCCCTTCTATGCATGTGAGCAGATATTCAAAGATGGCCACTTATTTTGTAAAAATGATGACTTGAAAGGCAGAGGGTAAACAAAGGGAGAGGAAAAAGACACCTGAGATTTATAAAAGACACTGTGGAGAGAAGAAAGTTTGGAAAAGATTGTGGTGAATTGTTACATACATAAAACAAGAAAAGGAAGTCTATAAAAGAATAGCTAGAAAGGAGTCAGAAATTAAAGAGAAGAGCTAGGATAGGAAAGCAGGAAATATTGATGCATTGATATTTGAAAATTAAGCTATCTATATGGAAATTAATTTTTACCTATCAATCTGAAATTGCTTGGAATTTATTTGGGTAATTAAGAAATTACCCATCTTGCTCCAGTTCCATGCAACCTCAAGCTTCACACCATTCATCTTGTTAAATTTTTTTTTTCTGCTCGCAAGAAGGAAGGAGGCAACTCAGCATGAATAACTTTGGGGAACAATGGCAGCTCTGGGTGGGCCATGGAACAAAAATACATTCTGGGCAAAGTCTGGTCCCTTTTCCCTAAACCCTTTGCACTGTGTCCATGCACAGTGGAGGGTGGCTAACGGTGGGGACTGGAAAACCTTCCCATATTCATTACAAAACAGCAAAAATTTCCAAGAAAAAGATTGTCATGGTAGGCTACCAGCAACCTCCAAAGTACACCCAGAAAATGTGCGGTGATACTACCCTGAGACTACCCAGATGTCTTATTTAGGTGAGATGGTGTGTGGGGAGAGAACCATGGTGGATGGTGGCATCCGGTTGGTCATTTTCATAGTTATCTGAGTCTACTTCTGGACCACCCATGTCTTTAAGGAATATCTCTGAAGAGTGGTAACTGAGTGGGGGGCGTGCTTAGGGGAAGGGAGGGGCTGTGCATGGAAGGGTCAGAAAAGGAGCTATCTTATACACGGGCTCTTCTATAGGTTGGAGTTGAAATTTGTCAGTCCTGGCCTCTGCTTGACCTGGTGTCTCACCATTTGTCTTTGGGGTAACTGCCCTCTTAGCTTCCTCCTCTTGCGTGAAACAGAGGTGACAGTAAGAGCCATCCGAGGAAGGCTATGGGAGGAGTTGAGTAGAGTAGTTACCCCCAGGGCTCATAAGTTCCTAAGTATTGGCTGTTGTGAGTTTGTTCCTGTGGGTAGCACAATGGTCCCACCTGAGGGCTCAAAGTCATATCCAGGAGGCTACCTTTATTTTTAATTATTTTTAGTTGTGTTAGATAGAGCACAGTTTCAAGAGTCACCTTTTCTTTTCTTTTTCTTTTTTTTTTTTGCATATGTGTGGGTACATTCTCTGGTGCTCAGTGCTCCGGGCTGGGAGCTCAAGGATCACTTCTGACAGTGCTCAGGGCATCCTGTGTGGTTTCAGGGACTGAACCAGGCTATGATACATGCAAGGCAACTGCTCAACTCTTTGTGCTAACTCTCTGTTCTATAGTGTTCATGCTAATGGTTACTGCAACATAACCCCGACGTGACAGAGACCTTCCACCACTGTCCCTCATGTCTCTGTAGTTCACATCTTCCTTCCCCAGCCCCCTAAGCCCTCCTACTATTACTTGGAAATAATCAGTTCTGTGGTTAAAATCCAAGGGATTGTTAACATTGACCACTGTCCTTTCCCTTGTGTTGTTTCCTATATGCCACATACACGAGAGATCATCTGGTACTTGTCCTTCTCGCCATGACTTATTTTACTTAGCATGACCCTCTCTGCTTCAATCCGTGTTGAGCAAAAGGGAAAATTTCATCATCTCATATAACTGAGTAGTATTCTATTGTGTCTGTGTGCCACAACTGCTTTATTGAATCACCTGCCATTGGACATTTAGGTTGCTTGTAGATCTCAGCTACTATAAATAGTGTTCAGATAAGCACAGGTGTACATGTCTCTGCTTATATTGATGCTCTTGGGATAGAGCCTAAAGTGTGGAATTTCTAGCTGATATGGAAGCATTGTTCTGTCTGGAGACATCTCCATATTGTTTCCCACAGAGGCTGACCCAGATGACATTCCCACCCACAGTAAATGAGGATTCTTTTCTCATCACAACCCTGACACCTCTGACTGTTTCCCAATCTGACTTTTATGGAGTTAGGACACTGATTTGAAGGTAGGAACAGAAGAGTGGAGTCTCCTCTCTGGGGAAATTTCAGGGCTGTTCCTCAAGAAAGCAGAGAATGAACTGGAAGAAAGTATGGATTGACACTGAATAATTACTACACATCAGAGTGCACCAGAAAGCATTTGGTTTGATCCTGTGAACTTCTCAGTTAACTTAAGACCAGGCTTTAGCATCCATCTGAAAAGCAAGTATGCCCTTATTTAACCACCATTGAGAAGGTAGGATTCTGATCTCCCTTTCCTCCCTGTGTGCAAGTCTGTCTTACCCTCTCACCCATGCCCCTCTGCTTACACCCACTCAGTTCACTGGCAAGCCCTAAATCTCTGAGCTTATCAGCCGCAGAGATAGTAAATCTCTGCATTAGCTATACACGCACAGCAACGGTCCTGTGTGGAAAGTTCCCCAGTTCAAAAGCTGGGACTGAGGCTTTGGTCTTCTCTAGACACTTTCCATTTGTTTTGAATGGCAAAGAGTGTATGTGAAACAAGTGCATACATGATTATACACGAATTCCTACTGAGACATAACTAGTCCGACTTCTGGACCTAACTAGTCAACTCTCACTTTAATAGTAATTTTTGTGACTATAATAGCCATCACCACAGAATGTCACTGTGTTCTGTCACATTTTATGCAAGTCATTTGCTCACTTTGAAGGTATCATATATAAAGCTTAGTCCCTTACGGGTTCTAGCCCTGGCCTGGCACCCCAGCAGAGCCTCGTAACAAACCAGACGACCCCCACTCCATGAGGGCCTCCATTTTCCACATCCGACTTCCCCCTCATCAGAACTCCACCCAGCAGACCAGCCTATCACAGCCCAGCTTTGCTGCCACGCAGTTCATCTTTAAAAATAAATGCTATATATTTAGAGATGACTACAAGAGTATGCTACCCACACGGCAGAGCCTGGCAAGCTACCTGTGTCGTATTTGATATATCATATACCAGTAACAATTATAGACCTCATTCCCATGACCTGATGGAATGGTTTGAGGCTCTTTATGTTCCTGGAGCAAGCAGATGCCCTTGGGCTCTACTAGCATGAGACAGGACATATGGAGATGTTACTGGGGCCTGCTTGAGCAAATTGATGATGAATGGGAAGACAGTGATACAGTGACAGTCCCTTGCATAACTTCCATGCAAGAAAGTAAATAATAAAGTAATATCTACCCATATAGTGTATGATTCTGCCCTTTGGTTTTTTAACTAGATCATGGATTGTGGGTATATTTTATACCCACAATCTTTGTTGTTTCAATAGACTGTCGGGAACACCTCCAGGGTCCCCGACAGTGCCGGGAAGTGAGTTTCCTTCTACCTCCGAAGTCGGCGGGAATGGATGAGAACTCAGGAATCCGACGCAGGTTTTAAAATGCTTTACTTATAACAGGTTCAGGCATACAAATCAGCAATAGGAAAAACCCTGTGCTTAGGATTCCTGGCTAGAACCCAAGCCACGTGTAGGCCAAGATGGTGGCCACCACGTGTTAAGGCCCTGTAAAAAGGAGACAAAGACAAGGCTCCCAAGAAGAGTGAAAGCCCCCAAAAGAGAGCCCAAAGAGAGGGAGTGAGAGAGAGGAAGCAGGCTGGTTTTATACCCCTGTAACTCAGACCTCCCACTATTATGGGAAGCAAGAAGGGTCAAATGCCCTTAGGTAATTTCTCCCAGCACCTCACCTAGGCCCTATTATATGCTAATGTTTTGAGCCAAGATCTGCCTGGAAATGCCTTATATGGTAGAGAAGGGGGTTTCTGAGATGGCATGTCCCTGTACCAAAGACTAATACTAATGCCAGTTAAATATTTCTCCAAGCCTTCACAAGAGTCTCGTCTACTTCACGGTAGTTTTGTATTTTAGTTGCCTTTGAGTTATCAGGGAGCCATGCTTGCTTGCTTGGAGGCAAACAGCATTTCTTTCTGGTCTAATTACTTAGAGATCCAACGTGGCCAGGCAAATATGCTGGTAAGATCTAGCTAGTCCCACGATGCTTGTGGTAGTATGAGAGAATATTTATACCAGCAGTATAGAATACATGGTCAGATAAACTGCCACATTTAGACTACCTCCCTATCTACGAAGTGACCTGCAGGAGGCAATCCAGGGCAGATGCAGAGGCTCTTAGAGGAGTCCTGCAACAATAGACTATTTTATTTATTTTGTTTATCTTTTCTTGCTATTTCATTAGCTTTATTTTCACAGTGCCATCTTCACAGCAAAATTCGGGCTGAAGAGACCATGGTTTCCCCTATGAGCCTTCCTTCTACACATACATACTCTCCCTCTTCAGTAACATTTTCCACAGTGGAGTGTCTTGGCTTTGCTGGAGTCAGAACATGATGATATCACAAGGGTGTCCCCCCCCATTTTCCCTTTTTTTAACTTCTGATGAGGCACCAGGTCTTACAATAGTGTTAACAACAAAGTTTCATGCAAACAATTCCTTGACTCCACACCCACCGCCAGAGTGTGACTATGTGCTTCCCTTCCACACCCCAACTCCTCATTTCAGGAGGTCAATTTTTTGAGTTCTGTTGCCTTTGCCCACAGCCCTCCCCGCCCCCCAACCACCACCATTTCTTACAAGAAGTCTCAAACTGTCACCACACGAAGTCTGTTTTATTCTTCATTGTCCAGTATTGAGTGTTAGCAGAACTCTTCACTGTCTTTAACTTGCCCATGTTCCGTCTTCCCCCCGGTCAAATTTGTACATGGGCAGGTTAGGCTGGATGGAGTCAACCTTCATCTGACCCCTGCAATCATGTCTTCCTCTGATGTGGATTCCCATGGCTGCCCAGAGCTGGAGATCCTAAGAGTTCCTTAACCAACTCACTCTTGCTCTCCACAGTATGTGTAGCGGGTGTGACTGTCCCTCTATTTGAGATTACTCTTCATCTCTTCATTTCCTGCATGACCTCTCTGATCTTCATACCATGAATCTATTTCTTTTTTTCCTCACAAAATCATGCCCCGGATATCACATGAAACAATCACTTTTACCCTTCCTCAAATACCCAATGAATGATGGTTTCGATGCTCTTTTACCCCCTTCTCTATATATTAAGGTCAAAATAAGTTCTAAATTTCAATGGCTCTGTTATATTTTTACAGAACCATTTATCTCTTGAATTAAAACCAGTGTGTGAAAGGGACCTTTCCTTTGCAAACCAAGAATCAGGCAAAATATTAGCATTTCCTTACTTACTTAGAGGGGAAAAAACTATTCTAGATTGTCTGTGTGGGGCCATTCCCAGCCACTAGTGGGCTGTTGCTTTATGCCCTGCCAGTTTCAGCACTGGGTGGGGAGCCACGATTATGGAAATAGACTTAGGGACATTTGCCAACATAAACATGTATTATATAAACACAGCTCAAATTACCTTCATGCGTTTCATATTTAGAAATCTCACCAATCCGCAGATGAAAAACATCTCAGCACGTATTGAGGACTGGGATAATATAAAGGGAACAGACTGTACATTCAGCCATCGAATTACTGCCCTAAGTGTCTCTCATACTTCATGCAACTCACTTGCTTTACAAGTAACTAAACAAGCAGAGAGTTGACCTTAGCTATTCACTGAACTTTCAAAATTTCCAGATGCAGTTCTTGTCTCTGCTTCTGCTTGGATAACTGCCATTCTGTTCCTTGTCTAATGTAGCCTTATGTCAATATTTTTTGTGATATTCCTGCTGCCCTCGCTCTTAAATTATATAAAATGAATGGGGTTCTTCATTTTTTTGGGGGTCACACCTGGTGACGGTCAGGGTTATTTCTGGCTCTTAGCTCAGGAATTACTCCTGGCAGAGCTTGGGGGACCATATGGAATACCAGAGATCGAACCCGGGTCAGCTGCATGCAAGGCAAACACCCTCCCCACTGTGCTATTGCTCCGGCCCTGTGAATGGAAGTCTTCAGATACTCCCTGTTCCCCCACCTCGATTGTTTCCAAATTTGAGTCATCTTTTCTGCTGGAAGATAGTCAGTGTCTCTTGTACCAAGAAAGAAGCATTCTCTGAGCCTGAAGTGAAAGGCTCTGGAGACAAAGCATGTCTTGGGCATCCCTGGAAGCTGTTTTTGGGTGGAGGCGATTAGGGCACACAACCTAATGTAAGGGTTAGAGTGTGGCTTTCGGTTCTGAAGAGGGAAAAGGAATTCTGTAAAGTTAGAGCTTCAGGGAGTATTGTGCTTCTAATTATCCCGCCATCACAAGGGGTCCTTCCTCCATAAGACCCTCCTTCAGAAATTTCTCAGTCCCCCTGGCCATTGCTAATGTCCATTGTTAGTGCTGTTCCTAGTTCCAGTCCATCCTATTTGTAAATTACAACTCTTATTTCATGCTGAATGAAGGGTGAATTCCAACATGATGGAACACTTGGATGGGGAAAGAGATGTATCTTTCCCTTGATGAATTAGGTGTGTGATTAGGAAACTCTGTTTTGTGTGTGTATGTGTGTGTGTTTGTGTGTGTGAGTGTGTTTACACAATATGATATTCACAGTAACAAAACTGGTTATGTTCGGGTTTCAGTCATGCAATGTTCCAAAACCCATCCCTTCATCTCTCTCTCTCTCTCTCTCTCTCTCTCTCTCTCTCTCTCTCCCCTTTTCTCTCTCTCTGTCTCTTCCACTGTTGGGCATTATGGATGACAATACAGATACTGAGACGTTATCAAGTTTGTTAATTTATCTTTTGTGTGTGGTTTGGGGGGCTATGCCAGGCAATGCTCAGGGGTTACTCCTGGCTCTGCACTTGGGAATAACTGGTGGTGCTTGGGAGACCATATGGGATGGCAGGGTTGGTGCATATAAGGCAAGTACCCTACCCACTGTACTATATCTCCAGCCCTGGAAACTTAATTTTCTCCTTTAAATTGGGACCCCTCTCTCTTCAACTAAAATCTATGTGGAAACTTGGTATACACATCTGATGAAAGTATAGGTGTCTGATGAAAGTTCAGTTGCTCTGGAATAAGGCATGACCAACCCCTTGTTTGGTCTACCTTGCTTTGTTGGGGAGATAACAGGTGAAGGAAACCAAGAAGGCTTCTCTCAAAAATGGCCCTAAGAACTCAGAGCTAGATAGTGTGATGGGCTCTGCAGTAAGATATGACCTCAATCTATAGTTGTCATCTGTTCTAATTTACTTCCATGTAAAAATAATTCCAGCCCCAAATGTACAGGTCGAGGCGTAACTAAGAGGATGTAAACTCACCCCTTAGGGAAACAAAGACCAGCACTTACATTCACAGTACTCAACAATCCGAAACACCATTGAAAACCACACCCTACAATACTGTGGTTCTTTCTGCCATCTTCCAGTCTTCTTCTCTTTCATCTTTGTCTTCCTTTTGCTCTCTTTTCTCCAGTCTTCCTTTTCTTCACATTTAGTTCTTTCACCTTTTGTGTGATGATATTTCATCTTGGCATTTTCTTGGCTTCTGCCTCTCTGACCATATCAGTCAGGACACTTCTTAGATCTTAGCTCCTTAAAGCAACACAGTGTATTTCTTAGCCATACCCCCTGCATGCCAAAGCTGGACAGACACTAAAACCTGCTCATTTTAGTGGCTCCAAGGGCGAGGTGGGAGAGGAGCCACTTCCTCAGATGTAGAGTCGAGAGAGAGAAGACAATGGGATGTGGACGCTGTCTCCGGAAGCTTCCTCCTGGACAAGGCTGAAATAGATACCACTTCCCTCATATTTGTTGTAACAGAAACTTCCATGATAGTCTTCAGGCTGCTCAGGAGAATGCGCTCCCTATATGCTCGGAAACCCCAGCACCTGCCCCCAGCGAGTACCACAGTGGTTGCACAAACTCTGTAGCTCTGTTTCAGAACCTGCCCTGTGCTTAAGCTCTTTCCCACTCATGTCTCTTGTTCTCTTACGTTGCCTGCTTGATATCTTCCCCTGAGCTCCCTTCCACCCTCACTGTCAGCTCATTAGATGGTGGCATCATGAGTAATCATAGAAAGGATCACTTAGAAGCAGAGAGAGGGAGGGACACGATTTAAACACTTCATCTTCAGTACAAGTCTGAGACTCGCAGACATGGGGCAGAGCTGCTACTGGCTCTCCCTGTGACCAGCCGCTCATGAGGCGCCCGAGAGAGATGGTGGGTTCTAGCCCTGGCCCACCATCCCAGCATCCTCGCAACAGCCAGACGCCCCCCCACTCCATGAGGGTCTCCATTTTCCACATCCGACTTCTCTCTCGTCAGACCTCCACCCAGCAGACCAGCCTATCAGCGCCCGGCTCATCGAGTTCCACCCTGCAGCAGTCTTTCTTAAATCCGGCTCAGGTATGCCGGTCCAGAGACTCGCAGACATGGGGGCAGAGCTGCTACTGGCTCTCCCTGTGACCAGCCACTCATGAGGTGCCCGGGAGGGATGGTGGGTTCTAGCCCTGGCCCACCATCCCAGCATCCCCGCAACAAGCCAGATGACCCCCCCCACTCCATGAGGGCCTCCATTTTCCATATCCAGACTTCTTTCTCGTCAGACCTCCACCCAGCAGACCAGCCTATCAGCGCCCGGCTCAAGTGGCCGCCGCATTTCATCAATAAATGCTGGACTTAGAGATGCCTACAATAGTATGCTACCTGCACGGCAGAGCCTGGCAAGCTACCCATGTTGTATTTGATATGCCAAATACCAGTAACAATTATAGACCTCATTCCTGAATGGATTGAGGCTCTTTATGTTCCTGGAGCAAGCAGATGCCTTGGGCTCTACTAGCATGAGACAGGACATATGGAGATGTTACTGGGGGCCCGCTCGAGCAAATCGATGATGAACGGGAAGACAGACAGTGATCTTCAGTACAATAAGGTTGTTCTTAAGGTAGAAGGCAAGGGTCTCCAGCTGTCACTCTTGATTCAGAGTGCTTCCTTGCAGTTCCCTCCCACAGATACTGGCCTTTCGCAACCATTGGGCAAACGTTCATTGTAGCTCACTCTCCTTTTCCTGCTCTGTATTGTCCATTATTCAAGATCATAAAAACTCTTCCTCCATAACCATCATTTATCTGTCCCCAAATGAGTCCAGGGAAAGCCATTCTTAACAAGCTTTATACACAGCTAGTCATAAAACAAAACTAACAGGGCAGCATTCCATAGCTTCGGTTTAGAATTCCTCTCTGGCTAACAGTCAATGACTTAAGGTCTTTGTGAAATTTGTGAGGGTTTGACAGCAGAGTGGAGCTTCCGGCAAATTCCCTCTCGCGTTACCTGGAGTGAGTGTCAAGGTTCCAATCAGTCAAGGGGTATGCAGGAGGATCAGAAACAAATCGATTTAATCTCGGCTGTTTCAAATAAAGGGCTGCTTCCATGAGGTAGTAGAGAATATGACGAAAGCCTCTCAGTGTTCATTATGTTGATACAATTTTATCATTAGAAAGATGCCATTAAGAACAAAGGGCCTGTGTGTGTATGTGTGTTTGTGTGTGTGTGTGTGTGTGTGTTTAAATCAAGTTTTTAAAACAGTCCCTGTACAGCAATGGCTGCTGGACCTGAATGTTCTCACGACTCACCTGCCATCGGCCTCCCCAGGCCACTGCCTTCAGCCTTACTCCAGACTGGACAATGGAGGGGTCTCTGCCCTACGCTGAGGGCAGCTGGTCTCTGCAGGACCAAAGTCCCTCGGATGACCCTGAACACAGTGGAGCCTCGGAAGCTCCAGTGAGCCTGCACGCAGCCAAAGGCCTGGCTTCTCACTCCCACCCGAGTTAATGCCTTGGGTTACCCAAAGTGGCCCCAGGTCCCTCTGAGAACTGCCTGAAAGCCCTGCTACCTCCGAACAGATGAGAGCAGGAGTGGAGCTCAGCCACGGAGCTTGGCATATGTGAGGGTTTGTGGCACTACAACAAAACTGTCAAGTTAATGTCTATTGTATCAATGATCAATTTACTGAGCATTATATAACTATTATAGATGAACATAGCTGGGAGGGGCAACACTATATTTTAATATCTTTTTAATTTAAAGCACTGTGAGTTACTCGCAGACATGGGGCAGAGCTGCTACTGGCTCTCCCTGTGCCCAGCCGCTCACGAGGCGCCCGGGGAGGGATGGTGGGTTCTAGCCCTGGCCCACCACCCCAGCAGAGCCTCGCAGCAAGCCAGACGACCCCCCCCACTCCATGAGGGCCTCCATTTTCCACATCCGACTTCTCTCTCGCAGACCTACACCCAGCAGACCAGCCTATCAGCGGCCGCGGTTCATCAATAAATGCTGGACTTAGAGATGCCTACAAGAATATGCTACCTGCACGGCAGAGCCTGGCAAGCTACCCGTGTTGTATTTGATATATATGCCAAATACCAGTAACAATTATAGACCTCATTACGGAATGGATTGAGGCTCTTTATGTTCCTGGAGCAAGCAGATGCCTTGGGCTCTACTAGCATGAGACAGGACATATGGAGATGTTACTGGGGGCCCGCCGAGCAAATAGATGATGAACGGGAAGACAGTGATACAGTGAGTTACAAAGTTATTGATAGTTGAGTTTTAGGCATATAATATTTCAACTCCAATGTCAACTTCCCCTCCACCCGTGACCCCATACTCCATCTTCCCCACCCCATACCCCACCTGCCACCTTTGGTCACACTTGCAGTGTGGCTGAGTATGTTGGATCTACAGCCCTACCACTCTTCTATGTCACCAGTATAACTAAAGCCCAATGCCGGCTCTCCCTTCCCTTTCTCATCTTCTTCCTTCCCCTGCTTCATTTCTTTTTGTCTTCATTTACTTTGTCCACATGCTCCCTAAACTCTGGAGTCAAAGGTCATCTAAGCATTTGCTCCCACCACCAACAGCTTTACTACATTACTGTTCCTCATCCATTATTCCATATACCACTGATAACTGAGGTCGCCCTGAACAATACTAATAGTTAAACCATGGTCATTAACACAGTACAGAATTAATTGACAATTACCTGGACAGTAACTAAATACAGAGTGAAGAATCATTGGTTCCAAAGAAAAGTGGTTAGTGCTGGTTGAGAAATGGAAGGGCCAAAGGTAAGATGAGCCATTTTCTCCTTTTCCCTGGGAACAGCTCTGATATCTCTAAGGCAAATGAGAAAATTTCCTGTGAGACAAAGTTTTCCCAAATTGCATGTCAGTCCTATTCCTCTGAGCCGCCCGACAGACTCTCTGCTTAGCATAAGCCAGGGGGACGCAAGTTAGGAGCCATCCTACGAATGATTATCTCCAACATGGAAGATGATGAGCTGAAGCAAAGATGCGGCCCCTGGGAGAGATGCAGAAGAAAGCAGAAGGGACAGATCAGTGTAGTCCACTACACTACTTACTGTCCGCCTCCAAGGGGGAGAAGGACAGAGATGAGTTGGTTTTGGCCAAGTCGAGTTTTTAAGGAATTGTGCTCTGAGAAATGGCTAAACAAGCACAGTTCTAAACTGTCAAAAAGACATAAAGGGCGGGCCTAAGGCAAAGACTCTGCATTCAGTGATCGATAACTCTGCGAAGAATTGAGAAATCACAAGATTTCAGTAAGACAAGTAGAGTTTCATTCTTCGTAGGAAATTAAATACCCCTGATGAATGCATGAAGGCAGAATTATTAACACCTTTTCTTTACAAAACTTCCTATGAAATAAACTACTTCTTACGTTTTGTATACGATTAAAAATAAGAAAGCAATAAGAAAGCGCAGTAATAATTCCCATGAATTCTCATCACGGGAGGAAGGCTGCCTCTCTGGGTTCTTCCCGATTGTTTGCTCCTTTCCTACTCCTCCTCTATTCTGGGAGCTGTTACTTTTTACCCCCTCTTTGTTCTTTTGCAAATTAACCTTCTTAGGGTGAAAAGAATCTTATTTCAGGGAACTGAGGATTCTGAGACTTAGAACCCAGGAGAAGTGGTGACCCAGCTTTCATCACCTGAGTGCCCTGGGAAAGACTCGGGACCCCGCACCCCAGTCTCTGCAGAAGTCAGCTCTGCTTTTGCTTCCAGGACAGCCAGCCCGGGGCAAGGCAATCCAGGTTTGCCTGGGGCTGACTCAAGGAGGCTGTGAGTCATGTTATCTTCCTGGGGAGATTACACTCATGGCTTAGCTCTCTCAGTCTCTCCCTGCCTCTCCCCCTCTCCCAGCACCCCACAGAAGAGTGTTGAGGATGTGGAACCACATGAAATGATCTATAGAATGCGAGGGAGGAGAAATACCGTGAGTGTAATTTGTAGTGGGCACAGATGTTTCAAGCAAAGGATAGGCATCATATATTTACAGCTCAAGACAGGAGAGGGAAAATGTGTGCTACTTAGAAATGAAGAATATTCCTCATAGCAAGCAATAGAGAGAATTGTATAAGGTATGGCTGCCCCCTAATAAGTGCTATGCCTTCCAAAGAACAGGTACCCCTGGGTTGGGGTGCGGGGGTTGGGCATTTTCCTATATTTAGGACAATGGTATAAAATCATTTGCAATTCAGATTTTTTAACCCATTGGTTAAAAATCCCTATCATCAGTGCCACCTAAATAAATGCCATCCTACATGACAACTTAGGGTTGGCTGGTAGAGCTTGTTTCTAAATATCAGATGGAACACAGGTAGAAGAACTTTCTGATCACAGCTCTGGGTCAAAATGATTACCTCTGGGTTCTTCTATAAATAGTCTCTTTTCAGAGTGCTTTGGGTTTATCTCCTTGCTTTCAATTGTATTATATTTTATAAAAGAAAAATAGGGGCCGGAGTGATAGCCCAGCAGGTAGGGGCGTTTGCCTTGCATGCGGCCGGCCTGTGCCAGCATGGGTTCCATTCCCGACATCCTATATGGTCCCCCAAGCACCGCCAGGAGTAATTCCTGAGTGCAGAGCCAGGAGTAACCCCTGAGTGTCGCCGGTGTGACCCAAAAAGAGAAAAAAAAAGAAAGACAAAAGTCTGTACAAACTACAGATAATAGAAAAGAGCCATATATACATATATTTTTTTTTCAGCAGCATATATATCTTCCTTACAGGAGACCATACCAAAAAAAAAAAACCCAACTCCCAAGAAAACTCCTAAGCTAGAGAAACATTATGTCATGTTTCTGAAACTTCCCTGATGCCCCTTAAAGGGGACCATCTGTCCTGATGACGAGCTCACTGGATAAGACCTTGAGGAATGTAGCTCTTTGTAAAAATCTGAAGCAGTGAATTTGTTCCCCAGTATTCTAACTTTATAGCAAATCTGTTACCCAGATGTAAATTTAGAAGCTTCTGAGCTCTTGGCTCCCCGAAGGAAGAATTTCAATTTAGGAAAGGCCTTATAGAGTCTAACAAGAGAAGAATGTTCAAAATCTAAATTACCCCACAACAAACCAAGATGCCACATAAAGGATGTTACTGGAGAATTCAACAGCAGGACAAGGTGAGCTGACACTGTGCTTCTTGCAAGGAGGAAAATATTAGTCACTTGTCTTCCCATTGTTCATAAATTTGCTTGAGCGGGCGCCAGTAATGTCTCCATTCGTTGGGAATGAGGTCCATTACTGTTACTGTTTTTGGCATATCCAATACACCACGGGTAGCTTGCCAGGCTCTGCTGTGGCTCTGGGTTCATCCCAGGGGGCACAGTCTTTTTCTGTCAGACCATCCACCATTCAGGGTCCATGACGCAGAGCCCTGGGTATAGACAAGCCTGTCTCCTGTCTGCCACCTGCCCATGCAGCTGGGCACCACAGCCACACCCCAACACCTCAAGGGACAGGAACACCTCAAGGGGCAGGGAAAATACTAGTGTCACCAGTGAAAGCAACCCACAAAGGCCAAGCAGATGGGCACTTTTAAAGAACTATTCACCTATCACCAAACATTTTCCTAAGCATCACTACTCCTAGACCATGTGTAATTTGAAACCTGACATTTACCAAATGTAGCTGTGTACATGTGCATGGTACATGTAAGGGCGCGCGCGCGACGCGCGTGAGCGCATGCGTGCGTGCGTGCGTGTGTGTGTGTGTGTGTGTGTGTGTATCTCTTCAGTCCTATATAAGAAGGCAGATGGAAACTGGGGGTGGAGGGGGGAAAATATTGTCAAACAGAGAACTGCGATGTAAATCATGATGAGATCCTTAGCAGAGTGAAAACAAGATGAATAATAGAAAGCTTCAAAGACAAAGGCTTCAGGAAAAAGACAATGTGAAAGATGCAGGAAGGTGAAAACTGAAGAAAATGTGCTGAGCGTCAGTGAGAAGATACCATGAATGCACAAGAGGGAACGGAAAATGGGTCCAGGCTCTGGAATCAAAAGTCGATAGATGTAACAGTCCACAGAGGGCATTTTCTGTGTTCTGAAAGGGTTTAATTTTTCCCTTCTGCAGGGGACAGCCAGGCTGGCTAGCTGAGGGTGTCCTCAGAACTTCAGGCAAGGTTGTCTCCATGTGCTGCTAACCCTGGGTCCTACCAATGGAGAAGGAAAGGTTCTTCTCTTTGCCCACAGACAACGTGGAGAGCATGTGAGCACTGCGACATGGGAATCAAGAGGACTCGCTAAAATGGAGCTGACATACTCACAGTGTTCCACATAGCCATTGTGCATGCACCAATTATCCCGTAAATAGGTCTTATAAGTCACTACATTGCTTTTACACTGCCAAACCAAGGTTGTAATTTTCCATTTCATTAGATCCATCATAGTCACGATAGGCTAGTATAATGAACCCCGTATACCCATCCCTGAGAACTAACTGTTGTTAACATTTATATGCACAGACTTCTTTTCATGATGTTTCTAACCCATGTTGTTGTTGTGGAAGTGGATGCCTATAAACTCCAACCCCATCTCTCAAGACTGAAGACATCTCCCGGTAGAATCACCAGATTCTCTGAGCACGTAATGAAGTGAATAACACCTGCAGAATAGATGGTCCCTGTTCCATATTCAAATGTCTCCCATTGTCCCTCAGAGGTGTTTTATGACTCATTTATTCAAAGCAAGAGTCAGCGAAGGTCCACAAATTCCATGTGCTTCTTCCATTTCTTCCTTTTTGCTTTGTGTCTTAAAGGCCTCCTCTACCTACAAGTCTTAGCTCAACATCTTCATTTCACTTCCTGTTTCCTCTTCCCTTTGCTGTCCTTGTTGACATCACCAGAGATCACACACATTCATGCCATGACCAGATTTGCACACATCCAGTAGTATTTGCACATGTGCTTTGAGGGGTGTATGTGGGGGGGAGTTTCACACTCCTTTGATGGTGGTACTCACACACATTCTTGCTGTAGAGCCGTCCTTGCTGGGGGTTGCTGCATTGCTCAGAGGGGAGACACTCTTACCCCGAGGACAAGCACCTCTATTTTCAGCTTTGGTGCTGGCTTGGGGATTCATGCTCTTGCTGTTGCTGTTCTCACATATACTGGGCTCCATTGGGCCCTAGGTTTCCACACTGTTGTGCCAAGATATGAGGTGTGGGGGTAGGGGGTGTAGGGACAGACTTCCATTTATCTCTGTGGGTAGCACTGGGAATTGAACTCATGGCCTCATGTGTACATGCCAGGGGACTTGAGGCCAAGTTGAAACAATTTGGTTGCTACTGAGCCACCTTGGGCCATTTTGTTGCCACAGGTGTAAGACCAGCCAGGTCACCTGGAGTACCTCACATGTTGGATGTGTCTGATTACTTGATCCTGGGTTTCCCATACACGTTGTGTGCTGCAAATCTGATGATTCTGATTTGACAAAACAACTTTTTGGAGCAGCCTACAACACCATTCATTGTCCCAACTTTATAAGGCCAAGGTAGCTGTCTGGCTTAGGGTGTAGTGGACAGAACTTTTATGCCCCTGGCAAGACCTTACTGTTCAATAAATACCAACACCTGTTCAACAAACTGCCCACTCATGAGCTTTTCTGTGTGCACCCATTCCTAAATCCACACTCTTGGTTCATCTCTTCTAGCCCTTCCTTTCCTGCCCTTTCTTGAAACCACTGGACAAGACCACAATTCTATTATTTCCTGTCTCCTGTGCTACAGCATGATTGGCAGGAATAAATGATGGCTGTAAGTATTTATAGACTCCCTATGTGCTAAAACACTGTTGTATTTCAGAATAACCTAACCGGCACCAGCTCATCTCTGACTGAAGGCAGAATGAAGCCAACTGACAGGATGGGGGACATGAAGGAGGAAAATTTATAATACCAAGAGAAGAGACAAAATGCAAGTTAAAATTTGGGCAGTTTTACCCAAACTTTAACAACCAAACTTTAAAAGATGCCTGTCAGGATGACAGGCTGGGGTAGGAATACTGGTAGTGGAATTGGTGCTGGGATGTTGTAGACCTAAAACCCAACTATGAATAACTTTGTGAGTTATAGTCTTTTAATAAAATAAGATTAAAAATAAAATTCAAAAAAATAAAACAACTAGCAAAAAACTTAAAAAAGGGGGCCGGAGCGATAGCCCAGCAGGTAGGGCGTTTGCCTTGCATGCAGCCGGCCTCTGCTGGCCCAGGTTCAATCCCTGGCACCCCATATGGTCCCCTGAGCACCGCCAGGAGTAATTCCTGAGTGCAGAGTCAGGAGTAATCCCTGAGCATAGCCAGGTGTGACCCAAAAAGCAAAAAAAAAAAAACTTAAAAAACAAATTTTGAGAGTGAGTTTTCTCTTTAAAAGAAGCATGTAACATAGTTACTTGGCTTAGACCCAATAAGAGAAGAGTTGGATTTAAACCTTGGGTTTCTAATGATCTATCCCTGACCTCTTGGTTACCTCATTTATCATCCCCGGCGTTTGCTCATCAGTAGCTGTCAATAACATAGGTATTCCTGTAGGGTTCCTGGAAAGTCAAGGTATGACTAGCGCCTGATTAATATTGTTATTAATAAGTACTAATGATTATTCTTGCTAACTATGGATAAATACTAGATTGGTTATTTAGCCAACTGGAATCATTTTCCATTCCTTTATTTTTTCATGAAACTCTCACAAGAGATTTATTGAGAAAGTTGATGTGCAGGAAACCATCAGAGGTAACAGTTACATGGGAAAAAGAATCTTGGTTGCTAACTCCCAAGGATGAGTTATGGAGGAGTTTTTCCATGTGGAAATTTTCTTTCCCCTCCACACCCAGGGCTGAATCTTCTCAGATGGGTATTTCTTCACCATGTGACCGAGGAGTAGACTCAACTGTCTACAACTGTCGCCTCCATTCTCCTCAGGGACCACCTCCTGAATTATTTAGTTCTTAGGGGAATGAAGCATAGCACATATTCATGAATTTAGTCATTAGCTGAGGTAGGAAAGTAGACTAGAAAGCCACTAAATGCCAAGAAGAGATGCCTGTGCACCCTTCAGGAGGAAGCTTGGGTGTGTGACAGGCACACCCCATGGAGAGGGGGGTTTCTCTTTCCCCGAAGCACTCACTCTCTCCTGCCATGGCTGGCTTGGTGGGCGCCTCTCAAGCGAGAAATCTCTTGCTCCTTTGGGACTTTCCTAATGCAGTGCCTCATCCCAATAATCAAGGCACTCCGCATTCTATAAAAGGGAAAGCCGAGGAATCCTTCCACTGCAATTTTACTCTGACAGGAATTAATGTTGAAGCCTCCATTTTATCGAGCCACCCACAAAAGGGAGCCCAGAAAGCGCTGAATTTCTTTAAATGCTCACATTCCAGCCAAACAAACTAGAAGAAAAAAAAACTGACTCCAGCTTGGAGATAAATTTTTCTCAAGTTCTGTTTTTAACATGGAGCCCTGAGGACTTCATCTAACATGGCTGACTCCATCCTCTCCCTGAGGTGGTCAGCATATTGAAATATCGGCCGCCAGGACCTGGTGATGCTCCCTGACTGACAATCTGATAGGGACTTAGCTCCTTACCAGTCTGTGGACCTTCTTAGACAAAGGCCTCCAGGAGCACCAGCAGCAAATTCATCAGGAGACATTTACTCTGTCTCTCCCACAAACTTTTCATAAGAAGAAGGGAACCTGGAGGAGCGAGAGAAGGTCTTCCCAGGTGATCAGGTTCCCCTCTCTACCTGGAGGAGAATGGGAAAGCACACACCTTTCGTCTCAGTAACAAACCAGTATACTAGAGCCATCTGGTCAACCTGATCCTCGGCGCAACACTCACCCCAATCCCACCACCACCATCACCGTCACCTGCTTCTGTCAACAGGGAGCAGGAGGAAAAGAGAACCACCAGGAGCAGGAGTCCGGAGCCTGCCAAGGGATACAGGCTACACATTGAAAGGGCTCTGGCTTCTCCCACCTTCCCTCCCATCTTAGTGTCACTGTAATGACTGGTGTTGGCACATTTAGCTGTGTGCCCCCGTAGCAGAGCATCTGGTTGTGGTGTTTACACACTCGGGCACAGTGCTCACTTTAGTAGTGGAGATACCCTCCTTTAGTTATGGTGCTTGCTCGCACACGCTCTGGGAGTACTCACGGGGTCACGAAAGTGTTCCACACCTACGCTTACCGGGCATCCTTTTTCTGGCTATGTGCTGACACATCCCTTTGGTTATGGTGGGAAATTTGGAAACCACTTGTTGGTGCTGGGAGTAGTAGAGAGCAGAAGTTGCCAGGCACAAATACCAGCGTTGCCAGGATCACATTTGGCATATGAAGCAGGACCAGGATCAAACTCAAGACTGTTTTGGGGCCGGAGCGATAGCCCAGCGGGTAGGGCGTTTGCCTTGCACGTGGCCGGCTTGTGCCAGCATGAGTTCGATCCCGGCATCCCATATGGTCCCCCGAGCACCGCCAGGAGTAACTCCTGAGTACAGAGCCAGGAGTAGCCCCTGAGCATTGCCGGGTGTGACCCAAAAAGCAAAAAACAAACAAACATAAAAAAACAAAAAAACCCAAGACTGCTTAGCAGATGATCTGGCCAGGTGAGGTAGCACCTGCTCTCTACAGATCTTTATTTAAAGGTGTTTTTTAATATTTAAAGACTCACACTCATCAGTGGTCAGTGCTATTTCTGGTTCTGTTGCTCAGGACTGACCCTGACAGTGCTCGGAGAATCATAGACATTTGCTGTGTATCAAACCAGGGTTGACTGCATGCATGGTGACCCAAACTATCTCTTTGGCTCAGGGGTTCTTTATTTAATATATTACTTTGAAGCACTCCATGAGGGCCACCATTTTCCACATCCAGACCTCCCTCTCATCAGAACCCCATCCAACAGACGAGCCTATCACAGCCCGGTTCATCAATAAATGCTGTATTTAGAGGTGACTACAAGAGTATGCCACCCACACGGCAAGCCTGGCAAGCTGCCCGTGTTATATTTGATATGCCAAATACCAGTAACAATTATGTTATGTCATTCCCATGACCTGATGGAATGGTTTGAGGCTCTTTATGTTCCTGGAGCGAGCAGATGCCTTTGGGCTCTACTATCATGAGACAGGACATATGGAGATGTTGCTGGAGCCCGCTCAAGCAAATTGATGATGAACGGAAGATAGTGATAGTGACTTTGGAAGCAGGCCTGCCCATGTTTGAAAACGATGCCTCCACAGTCTGCAAGAGAATGATCATTTAGTTTTTTGTTAACTCAGCACAGCCTATGGTTGATGAGGGTGGGGGGGCAGAAGGGGCACAGATGTTTCTACTGGACTAAAAGTCATGCTGGTGCGAGAAAGAGAAAGAGAGAAAGCGGTAAAGTCCCTGCCATAGAGCAGGCTAGGGGAGGGGTTGGGAATCGGGGACGTAGGTGTTGGGAAATGGGCACTAGTGGAGGGATGGGTGCTGGACCACTGTATGACCGAAACCCAAACATGAACATCTTTGTAATTGTATCTCTCACGGTGGTATAATAAAATATTTAAAAAATTAAAAGTCATGCACATGAATGTCCGGTTGAACATACATTATCTTTCATTAGTTGAATACTTTCTATGTTCCACTAATGTTTTTCCTTTTTTTCTTTTGCTGACTACATTTAACAGCCATAGAAAATGATTCTTATTCTCACTTTATGAGAAGAAATGAATATCACAGAAGTTACACATGTTGATTCTGGTAAAGAGGAGATTAAGCCTATTTAATTTCATGACCTGAATTTTAAATACCATGAAAAGGAAAGGGGCAGAGATAAGAGAAAAAGTGGGAAAATGTAATGAAGTTTTACATTGTCCCATATTTTCTTTCTCTCTCTGCCCCTATATTATTTATTATAAACTCCAGCACCCCTACTAGCAGATATGTGGCAATTGTCATAGTTTAGGCTCAAATGCCCTGGGTGTTGTGTACCAACAGGAAGTTGCAGTATGTGGAAAAAAAAGAGAATTAGTGAATAGAGGGGTTCAGTGAATCTTCAAGAATGAGATGAAGCACAAACATTCATGCCGGAAGGCAAATAAGAAACGTGTTCAGAGTAGAGATTCGGAAGCTTTGCTAGGTGATGATGGGTTTGCCTCGCCCTCAATACAGAGGACCTTCTGGACTCCCATTCCCCAGAGCCCCAAGTCTGGACAGGGGACCTGCTGGTGTAGCCATCCTCAGTGAGTTTCAACAGATCCATGGAGAAGGCACAGACATTTGCCGTGGCAGGAGCCAGAGTTAGATGTGGGTAAATATTTGTTTTGCCTCAGCTGGAGAGGATGGATTTTTAATAAAGAGACAGTGTGACTCATGTCACAGAGTGTACCGACAATTCAGGAAAAAAGCCACTCCAGAAAATGCTGCAATAGCAGATAGTGTCCCTGGATGTGCTCTCAGGAAGGTTCACACCTACACACACACACACACACACACACACACACACACACACACGTTTTCTTTTCCTAGCATCAGTGTTCTGTCCTTTGACCCACTGTATAGACCTGACAGTGTCACACAGATACCTTGGCTCTGGGTCCCAAAGTCATTCCAGAGCCTGACTGACCCTTTGAATGAGAAAGACAGACAGACAGACAGACAGACAGACAGACAGACACACACACACACACACACACACAGAGTCTACTGTGGTGTCTGCAGGGGGCAGAAATCCAATATGGCGCCATGTTCTCCACCTCTGGTGTGCCGTCCTCTGTGCTATTTCTTCCGTCAGAGGTACACAAGATCTGAACTTGCTTCTTATATCTTCCCTGAAATTGGGCTCATAATCATATACATAACTTGCTAGCAAGCAGGCAGAGAATTTCCTGCTGACTCTACAAGGTAAGATGTTCTTGGAAGAGGACCTAGGAAATGACCAGATGCATCCACCCTGAGTGGCTTCTAGTCTCTGAAAACAGTCCCTAGAAACAAACAAACATACCAACAAGACAAAACAAACAAACAAACAAACAGGTACCTCAGTGCTGCAACAATAGAAAGGTGAATTCTGCCAGCAAAGCAGTTGGGCCTGCAGCCAGTTTTTTTCCTATGTGCGTCTCTAGGTGAGGACAAGAACGCAGCCTTAATTGTACCCTTGTGTGGTTCAGAGCTGAGAATACTGTCTAGTTGGTCCAGATTTATTTCTGATTTATAGACAAGTGTGAGATAGTAGCTAGGCATTAAATTGGGTCTCTCAGTTTGTGAAAATAGGTTATGTAGCACTTGGTACATGAAAGTGCCTTCAGTCCTCTGTCTCCCTACAGGAATTCCAAGAAAACAGTGAGGTTGCAGGGAGTCAGAGACTCTTCCAACCATTCCAACACCTGAACAGGAGCCTGGTGAAGAGGTAACAAGAGGTCACAGCATTCAAAGGCTATTACCCATCGGCGCTGTAACCTTGATCATTTAATAATTTTGCTTTCTGGGGCCCAATTCTCTCATCTTTCATTCAATAGAACAAATCAAATTAAATGAAAATATGGTCTCTTCTAATTTCATAGGCTCTGACTTACAAATTGATGAAGAAATAAATGTGTTGAATATGTTTTGATAGGGTATAATTAATATAATAACACAATAATAGTACAATAATAATATCACACTTCATCTCATTTAAACGTCAAAAATAATTTTGCTCAGGTACTTAGTATAGTTGCTGGTAAACAGAAGTAAGAAAGGGAAGAAGAGAAGTTCAGTGATTTCCACAAGACCACATGGCTTTGATGGGGCTGAGCAGGGGATCAACATCATCTTTTCACCGCATTATGCTGGACTAGAGCCCAGGAGAAAGTTGATTCAACTATTTAACTCTGGGCAATCAGGGAAATAGAAGAGCAGAGAAATCTCAGGAAGAGCCTTGCAGTTGTAATAATCAAGTGGAAGACTAGGTAAGTGGTAATTCAATCTGACAGCTAAGACGGAACAGAATCCAAATGATAGCTTTTGGAAAAGTAACCCATGAGAAAACTTTATCAGAGGTCATTTTAGAATGGACAGAAGGGAGAAATAAGAAGAGTCAGGAGAATATTTTCCGCCATCCTTTAAGCACGGAGGCTCTAAATTGGTTGATTTATTGATTTTGTAGCCTAGACTTCTTTCCTCCACTCCAGACTTATTCCTGAGCTCCTCCTGGTGGTCCCCATTTCTAACTGTTCTGCTCCCAAACCAGCCATTGTTGTCCCCAGAGTCACCTACATTCTGAGTTCCTGTTAAATCATTTATTTTATTTATTTATTTTTTAACTAAGCCATTTTATTTATTCAAAATATGTACTATATATTTGATGAAAACAATAAACTTAATATATAATCAAAGAACTAAAGACATACTGCATTTATAAATAGCAAACAGTATTATAAGAGGTGAGTGCCTTGTATTTTGAATAAATTTGGATAATTGACACTACCTGAATCCAAGATTAACTATAAATTAAAGTTATCAGGCCAGTAGAGACTCACAGCCATGAGGCATAGCTGCTACTGGCTCTCCCTGTGCCCAGCCACTCACGAAGCATCCGGGAGGGATGGCGTGTTCTAGCCCTGGCCCGCCACCAACCAGCAGAGCCTCGCAACAAGCCAGATGACCCCTTCCCCACTCCATGAGGGCCTCCATTTTCCACATCCGGACTTCTCTCTCGTCAGAACTCCACCCAGCAGATCAGCCTATTACAGCCCACCTCGTGTGGCCACTTGCAGCCACGCAGTTCATCAATAAATGCTGGATTTAGAGATGACTACAAGAATATGCTACCTGCATGGCAGAGCCTGGCAAGCTACTCGTGTCCTATTTATTATGCCAAATACCAGTAACAATTATAGACCTCATTCCCATGACCTAATGAAACGGTTTGAGGCTCTTTATGTTCCTGGAGCAAGCAGGTGCCCTTGGGCTCTACTTGCATGAGACAGGACATATGGAGATGTTTCTGGTGCCCGCTCAAGCAAATCGATAATGAACGGGAAGACAGTGATACAGTGATCAGGCCAGTAGAATATTAGTGAAAGAATAACTGAATAGGATTAAGGGGTAAACTAGAGCCCAAAATGGTACCCATGTGAGTGCAGTTAGCTTATGTTTGACACAGGGGTCTGTTAAATCATTTATAGTTACTCATGATGCTGTTACCCCATCTAAACCTGTGGATATTAATCACTGAAATGTATTGAGCCATTGTTCACCTCATTCTAACTCCAATTAGTTCTCTGCTGGATTTTTTTCAACATATACCTATTTCAACGTATATTATTTGTGTAAGGAAAGAGCATTTTTCTGCTCTTACCTTACACAAATTCATCATCCTCATTATTTCCAAAGTGAGTTTTCAAAACACACTGCCATATTTAAAAACCTTGTAAAGATTTTGCAGCATAAACCATATGAATTTCAAACCCCTTTATCTATCATGTCAGACACTTCTCTGGATTCTGACCCTTCAAAAAAACTCATCTCTTTCCATGAATCATTCCTTTTTGTCCATTGAACTCTTCTCCCTTTAGGGGATATTCTGGGCTCTGCACTCAGGAATTGCTCCTGGCAGTACTTAGGGGACCATATGGGATGCTGGGGACTGAACCCGAGTGGGCTGCGTGCAAGGCAAATGCTCTCTCCACTGTGCAACCGCGCTGCTGCCCTTAACTCCTCTCTGAAACATGGCTGTGTTCTACTTCCTGGCTATATCCTGTCATGTTGACCTACTCGCCATAGCAAGGCTCAAGTTTTCCACTGTTTATAAAAACTTTTTTCTGACTCTTTCTTGACAAGAACAGCCATGTTGCCTATCTCTTGCACATACTTCTGCTGTCACCAAAGGGCTGGCATTCACATAGGAAGTCTTGTACATGGTCCCCCAGGAGACCAGGGGGGACCAGGATAATAGCACCATGTACGCTCTGCGATCCCTCTCCCATTATGAACACAAGCTGGTAACATGTGCATCTCCAGTAGAGCACAAATTATGATCTCAAATGTAAGGACCATGTCTTATTCATCTATTAATTTATAATGCTGGGCACAGTGCTTCTATGTTGAAGCTTTTAATAAATGTTTGCTGAATAAATGAGTGAAGAGTCAGATGAAACATAGCAATGTCAGTGTGTAAAAAGAACAAGAACCTCTCTGATTTAGAATCCAGAGAATGGGACAGGATTCTTGGATCAGCTTAAATAGGGTCTTTCTGGATCTACCCACCCAAGACAACAGGGACAGGTTTCTTGGGTCAGCTTAAATATGGTCTTTCTGGCTCTACTCACCAAAAAATAAAAAACAACCCATGAGATCAAATTCACTGGAACGTCGCTAGTCTGACAATGTTGGTGCACAAAAATATAGCCAGCTCCTTCCAACTGTTTTTGATACACACATAAAGTATTTTTTGCTCTTAGTGAAAAATTTCATCAGGCCTGATTCCAGCCACATGGAATGGATTTTTTTTATCAACTTAGGAGAAACTTGGCCATTTCCGTGCAATCTGAAACATATCTAAGGAAAGTAAATTAGTGCCTTAGTAGCTTTCTGAGGAAACGAATGTAAATACTTAAAGATAGCTAAAATATCCAAGTCTAGGACTGTAGAAAAACCTTTTATTTATATATTAAGAAATTAGGACTCCTATTTTATTCTGTTTCTTCCATCTGAGCATCTAGGCGATGGTTTTAGATTACAGCACAGGCTGAGATGCTCCAGGGAATTTTAATTCAGCCAGAAGACAGCAGACAGGCATTTATATATTGGTAAGTTGGCTATAGCTAGAGCCTTTTTCAGTTGTTTATGAGCAACTTTGGTGTGTGTGTGTGTGTGTGTGTGTGTGTGTGTGTGTGTGTGTGCGTGTGCACAGGGACAGACATACACACACACACTCACACATATGAGGCCCCAGTCCCCAAACTGACCTGGTTTAGAAATTCTACTTCCCTGTGTTTTACAAGGGTAGACCTATCCCTTAAAAAGAGTAGCTTTACAAATGCAGAGTATATACAGCTTTCCTTTAGTTTGAGAACTTAAGACAGCTTTTCCAAGGTCTCAAATGATCAACTTTGGCAAAGACTCCATTGGTTGAGCAGCATCAGATTGGGCCATTAGGAGTAACAAGGCAATGAAGACCTGGTCTTTACTACTAAGAAGCTTACCTTCACTATAAGTCAACTTGTTCCCCTCTTGGTTCTCACACATCTCTAAGATTTTCACATCTTTGAGACAGAAATGTGGAAGTATCTCAAAGACCTTGAATTCTAGTCTCACAGACTTGCATCTGAGAAGTATTTAAGAATTTGAGAATATCCAGAGTTAAAAGTTTTCCATTTGGAAGTATCTCCATGGCAGGAAATCTCTATTTAGAAAAGAGATTATATTACCTACTGGGTATACCCCATTCCTACCAACTTCTGGGTCAGAATTAACTTTCAGAAATTGCCAAGCCCTATTATAGCTCTGTATAAAAGCTGACAATGCCAAGTGAGCTAGAGCTGACAGATTGTATGGAATTGGCCATTGGGGGTAATATACATGAGCATTTGGAGAGAAGCTGCAATAATTATGCTTGTAAGTACAGGCTGAGCTTGTTTACAGCCATGTCCAGTGGTTTTGGTGACATGGTAGAAAGAAAATGTTCCTCAGACTTCTGAGATTCACTGGAATTGCAAGGAGGCCAATTTGCATCTGGTCGATATCATTACCTGAAAGGAAGCTGACGGTATGGACCATGTGAGCTGAGGTGTTGCGTGCAGAGAGAAACTAAGGAGAGTATAAAAATATACTCTGAAGAGCAAAATTCCCCCATGAGCTGTGATGTCCACAAGTCCTTTAGGCATAATAGTGAATACTGATGGACTCTACAAAAAAACAGCTCTGGGGGGAAATTCCACTTACCTTCAGCTATTTGCTTAAACACATAATTATAAAAGGCTGAACATAGGCACGCCTACATGTTGCACAGATATAAAGATTTTGTTATCTCAGAACATGTTTAGGAAGAGATGGCTGGAAACTGGGTTCCAGGGATGAATTGGCTTGGAGATACAGACAAGATAATTCAATTTTCTGAGTCTCATTTGTTTTTTCTTATCCATCAGGGGAAATTATGATACAAGCAGAACTTCAAGATCCTCCTCACCATAAAATTTGGTTCTTAGCTGCTTTGCTTCCCTTTGCATTGCACTTTACAGATGTAAAGATCAAAGTTCTTTACATAAAGTCAAGATCAAAGCCTGTATCTTTTTTTTTTAATATTTTAACTTATTTCTTATGGTCAACAAAGTGCAGTGTGAAAGGTTAATAGCTTAATACTTAAGGAAAGAACCCTGAGGGGAAAGACCAAGTCTTAATTACTTCCCTAAGTTCTAAGTGCTCAACACCAGATCCCATACATTCTAGACATCTGCTAAGTCAGCACACTGGGAGAGTTTCTAACTAGAATTATGGCTGGGAAAGTAGCTAGGCTGGCAAGTGACATTTCCTAGTCCCTTTGCATCTGGGGACGCATGTGACTAGCTGCTACAAATAAATATGAACTCAATTGTGTTCTTCCCAAGAAAAGTGGATGCACCTTCTCACCTTCTCTTGGAAGCCCTAAGTGCAAGACGGTATATTTCCAAGATGCCTAAATGCCCAAGTGGAACAGAGTATCTTCTCCCTTACTTCAAACTGTTCCAAAAGTGAGAAACCAACTTCTATTACACTAAGTCACTGGCATTTAGGGATTGATCTGCCATTGCAGTTGTGTTCACTTTAATGAGTACACAGAGAATAATAATTGCTTGGTCATGCAAAATGAGATTCGTAAGCGATGGAGAGTGCAAGTAAGAGAATGCGGGTAGAGAGGGAGAGAGAGGCTTGGAGAGGAGAGAAAAGGAAAGAAAAAGATTTATGATTTTGAAAAGAGTTTCTTTTGAAAGATTGAAAGGATCGAAAGCCTGTAAGACTCAAACCATAGATTCTTACTATAGATGTATGACAAGGAAGCACCTGCGACCTTACATAAGCATAATAGGGTCTCCCGAATAGAAGGGCCGGGCCTAGAGTCATGAACGAGATGGCACAGAGTCTGTGAGCACAGCTGCTCCAGCCTTATTCCAAGGTTGAAATGATTTGGGGAGTGGGAGAGCAGATGTGTGGTGGGAAACACCACAGTTATATAAAGAGGGAATCCATAGTTCTCAGAGCTTATACTTTTTTTAATTTAATTTTTAAAAATATTTTATTATACCACTGTGAGATATACCATTACAAAGATGTTCATAAGATGTTCATATTTGGGTTTTATGTCATACAGTGTTCCAGCACCCATCCCTCCACCAGTGCCCATTTCCCACCACCAATGTCCCCGATTCCTTCCCTCCTCCCTTAGCCTGCCTCTATGGCAGGTTCTTTATCTCTTTCTCTTTATCTCTCTCTCTTTCTCTTTCCCTTCCTTTCCACATTGTGAATTACAATACATACATTAAGAGGTTGTCATGTGTATCTTTTGCCTGTATTTAATGTCAGAGCTTATTCTTATCTTGACTGAAAACCTGGGATATTTATAGCTATTGCACTACACCCTTACATGTTTAGATAAAGAGGGTATAAGAGACACTCACTGTTTTATTTAGAGTCAAGAAAGACAACTAACGGGTCAATGGAGCCCAGAGGTCAAGAAAGAGTGTATGGACTTCACTGCTGGGAGTGTAGCTTAACTCTGCCCATTACGATTAAGTACAAATGTTAGTGACCAGGGAAGGCCTAGCCAGACTCCACGGGTGCAGAGAGCAAAGATGCTATACACCCTAATTCCCCCTAGGTGTTTCATGAGGATGGTCTTCAGGTGAACAATCTTCAAGAAGCATCATTTTTTCTATAGAAATTTCTCCCACGGAAGTGAATTCTTGAAAGAAATGTAAGTCGTTTACAGAAAAGTAAATTTCATGCTCATACCACTGGTTAAAGTGCATACATACATCTTCTGCCTATGGGGTATATGAGAGAAAACACAAGCTAGTACAGAGCCAACATGGCTTCTTTGTCCTGAAGTCTAGAAGTCAATTGGAACTGGAAGAACTTAATATGTGGGAAATACCATGCAGAAGTTTTAACGGTTAAGACTCCATAATCTATTTGAATGGTAAGAAAGTGAAGCTGTGTGAGAATGACTAAATTCAGCCCCCAATAGAATGGTACGTGGCATGACTAATATTTAATCTCAATTGGGTTTCATTGCTTCCACCTAACCCCAACCTCTCATAACAAATCTGGTTCCAACCACAGGAGCCTTTCCCTATGGGTGCGCCAACTGCCTCTGTGGTTGGGATTACCTATATTGTGCTTAGTTCCACATGTGGGGAATACTGATCCTCCTCTCCATGAAAAGGACAGACCTCTCGAGTACCAAAACCTATCTCCTGGTACAGGATAGGAGAACTTCCTGATGTCCTGTTGGATCGGGAAGACCTAAAAAGAACCAAAGCTATCAGGATTCACAGCTAGTGTCCACACTCAAATACCTGAGGTCAGAAATAGGAAAACAGTCAGACCTGTGAGGGTGACCTCTAGTTCCAGTGTGCTGGACAAAGGGAATCATAATTGAGTTGTTTCTGAAACCTAGGACTTTCAGTGAAAAGACGAAAATTCCCAAACCAACCCAGATGAGTTAGTATTGCTTCTTTCTTCTCCACTAAAAGATCAGGCCCAGGAAGGAAGATCCTAAATGTTCACTAGGACATTCAGTGAAGAAGGGAGATGGGAAGTGACCTCTTATGCCAGGCCTGGTCTTGGAGTCCTTCTTGTAAGCACAAAGTTATATAATAAAATGAAGATGAATATGATTCATCATTGCCAAAAGTGAAAGAACATACACACACCTAAATATAAATTACAAGTGGCTTCTCTTGATGGTATTGCACAACCAAATTAGCTCCTTTAAAAAAAAAAACCCACCCACTTTAAAGCACAACAGATGATCTGTACTTATGCTCCAAAACAAAAAAAAAAAGTTTGCTCTGGTGGCAGAAACAGCTGAGACAAACAGGCCAGAATTTGGATTTCGTTCTGGGAGACTTGTACTAGCAACCATACTCTTCTCTCCTCATCGCAGGCAACTTCCGGTACCTACGGCTGGATCTGACTTCCGTGTATCAAGTCCTGGGCTATTCCATGAGCACATGCTTGAGAGAAAAGCACAACTAATTCCCTCTACCGCAAGAGGGATTGGTCCTGCCTAATAGAGGGGGGAGAGAAGGGAGGGTTGTGCAAGCTCGCATCTGGCCTGGCAGCTCTTGACTGCAGAACAGAATGATGGATTCCTTCTAGGAGGAGCAGGCTCAGAGAACAGGACTGGAATCAGCCACAGGATTGAGGTTCCAGACATCTCACACTGGAAACCAGTGTGTATGTGCGTGTGTGGGAGGGGGGTGTTGGGGGGTGGAGGTTGCTGGCTGGGTGTGCTCCAGGCTCCCGGAGTGCTGCCCTGCTGGGTTTATTTTGGAAGTCTGTTTTGAATCTACAGCCCTACCTCTTTAGGAGGGTATTTTTAAGCTCCTCTGCCAACCCGCCAGGACTCCAAGTAGTTTTTGTTTCTATATTCACGCAGATGAGGAGCTAAGCTAATTGAGAGAGTGACCCAAATTTGTGAGTTTCCACAAGTCCCCTGATAGGCCTGAATTCCTGCAACCTTCGCATGCATCCATATATTCATGTCCACTTGGAAGCCACTCTTGGCACCCTTGCAACAACTGCCCTCGCCCACACAGAACCAGTAGATAAATTATCAGCTCCCACTCCAAAGCGGTGATGTCACAAGGGCCCAGTCAGAAGAATTTCAAGGACTAAACTCTTCCAGAGAATTTTAATATAAACACCGTTGAGCAAAACAACGACTTTTCTTTCTTTGTTCAATAACTGGCACAGTGCAGTGTGTGCTAAGATATCTTCCTTTAATTCAAATAATTTGGGTGCCCTCGATATTGCTCTATCTAAGGTTGGAAGGGGAGCAGATTTGTTTTATAACCTTGGAATAGTTTTCATTTTTAACTCATGCCAATGTATCTTTCTAGCCAAGAGCACTTCACATCATCATCAGAAATCACTAAAGAGCAGAAAAGGGGGAAAGTTCCCCCCATCCCTCACTGCATCCACACACACACACACACACACACACACACACACACACCACTACATCACTACCACCACACTAGTGAAGAGGCATTTAAGATAGCGCTACTGAGGGGCTAGTAGGCTATCTTTGTTCCAAATGGCATTTTCCATTTAGTTTATATGTCTCTTTCTTCCTTTCCTTGTTCCCAGCTTTCAAACTTCTTAATGTTTAATAGATATGCCAGAAAACTTCTTATTCTCTCTTTGGGAATTATGTTAATAACAAAGAATAATTTCTGTGGAAAAAAATCAAGTTACGGAGATAGGGTGGGTCTGCAAAGCTCAGAGGAGTGGGTGGAACTCCTGAGAGGACCCAGCACAAGGAATGTAGGTGACCACCTGGTGTGGGTGTTAGCAGGGAGTTTTCCAGTGGACACAGCATGAGCTGCACCCTGAAATGCTCTGTGTCATGCTCCATGCCACTGAGTAGGGGTCTGCCTAGATTTCCAACTCCAGTTGAACTCAACTACTGACCAAATTAAAGTCCCTTGACTAAGTACTTCTGTTTTTTTTTCCATAGACACAATTCAAATAGAGGCATGGGACTAGGGTAATCTTACATTGCACTGAGGATGGAGAGCAAAAGTTCGAATCAACCTCCAGGCAGAAGCTCAAGAGAAAAAGTAAAAAATAAAAAATATATAGAATCTCCTGGTATTTGGCATATATATCAAATACAACACGGGTAGCTTGCCAGGCTCTGCCGTGCAGGTAGCATAGTCTTGTAGGCATCTCTAAGTCCAGCATTTATTGATGAGCCGGGCACTAATAGGCTGGTCTATTGGGTGGAGGTCTGACGAGAAAGAAGTCCAGATGTGGAAAATGGAGGCCCTCATGGAGTGGGGGGGGTCGTCTGGCTTGTTGCGAGGCTCTGCTGGGGTGGTGGGCCAGGGCTAGAACCCACCATCCCTCCACCCCTGGCGCCTCGTGAGCGGCTGGTCACAAGGAGAGCCAGTAGCAGCTCTTCAAATAGGGGCATGGGACTAGGGTAATTTTACATTGCACTGAGGATGGAGAGCAAAAGTTCGAATCAACCTCCAGACAGAAGCTCAAGAGAAAAAGTAAAAATAAAAAAAGATATAGAATCTCCTGGTATTTGATATATATGGTATTTGATATATATACTGGTATTTGATATATATGCCAAATACCAGTAACAATTATAGACCTCATTCCGAATGGATTGAGGCTCTTTATGTTCCTGGAGCTAGCAGATGCCTTGGGCTCTACTAGCATGAGACAGGACATATGGAGATGTTACTGGGGCCCGCTCGAGCAAATCGATGATGAACGGGAAGACAGTGATACAGTGATATAGAATCTCCTAGAATCTTGATATTCCAGATGTGGTCCATGGGCCAGCAACATTGACATCTTCTAACGTAGAGCTTCTGAGCCATATGTATTCTCAGGTTCAGTCCTCAATTCAAATTTCCTGACAAGGATGATGTGTCTTAACATGACTCCCAGTGACTTTTGCCCAAGAAAATTTGAGAACTATTGTTCCAAGATATCAGTTGGGAGACTTAAAAAATTTACCAACAGCTTTTCTGTATCCTCAGTGCTTCTGGTCTGCTGGTCTGCAGTATAACGAAGATCTCAGTATTACCTAAAGTTTCTTAGATGACTGCAATGGAAAACTGCATTGGGAACCAAGAGTATATAATACCCCAGTGGTTCCTGAAGTTCATGTCCTGGTCAGCAGCATCAACACTAGTGGGTAATCTGCTAGTAAGGAATTATTGGGGGCTGGAGTGATAGCACAGTGGGTAGGGTGTTTGCCTTGCATGTGGCCTACCTGGGTTCGATCTCCTGCATCCCATATGGTCCTCTGGCACCGCCAGGAATAATTCCTGAGCAAAGAGCCATAAAGTAACTCCTGAGCATCGCTGGGTGTGACCCAAAAAGCAAAAATAAAAAAAGAAAGAAAGAAAATTATTGGATTCCACCCAGACATACCAATTCAGAGGCCTGGGGATAGGGGACAGAGTAAGTGTTTGAATGAGCACTCCACATAGATGCTAAGAAGACTGCAGCAAGACAATGAAAGAAAAACCTAAGAGTTGCAGACACATTTAACAGAACTACTCAAAACTCTCTAGACCTGGGTTGGGCTCCACACTTTCCAAATGGCATTTCAGTTTCTTCATTAATTAATCATAAATAACTTCCCTATATGTCTCCCACAGTTACCTTTAGTACAGGTGGCTGAAATGAGTAGATTGGATTCTCGGGTCTCTTTCAGTAATAAAAATGAATGATTAGATACTTCCAAAGAACTTTAATTCTAGAACTTTCTAGTAGAACCCTAGTCAAGTTTGTTGTCTTCTTGAATGTGGTAACCTAGAATCTCAACCTTCTTTCCCTACATGGAATTTCTTCTCATCTCTCTGGACTGGTTCCTGTTCATTATTTAAGGCTGTGTATGCATCCCATGTCATTCCACTAATTGGTTTCCCAGCTAGAACAAAACCCTCTCCCCACATTTCTTATCTTCCTTTCTCATTGCATTCACTTCATTGTTTTCTATTAGTCATTTGCTAAATACTTTGGCTCTCAGCCATATTTACTGTTCCTTGAAGCACAATAGAGTTTTATTCTTCCTTAACTACTCCCAGCTTTTCCCCTCTGCACACAGGAAGTAGCACATAAATACTGATTGCATTGAAATGTACGGGTTAGAGGACTCTCAAGAGAATTTAGACTATAAGATGAATCAAGGATGGTTTTTCAAGAACTATAGAGCAAATACAGAAATTCAAAGCAGCCAGTGAGAATATAGCTGTGAGGAGCCTCTAAAGGTGACTCTTCCAAAGATATGTTATCACATTAAGTTTAAATCACTCTCTCAACTAAACTCCATTAATGGAAATTACATCAAATTTTGTACCTGTTGGCAAAAAGAGTCACTCAGTAATGACTTTGTTGGATGCATTTTGGGGTCAATATAGAAAATTTTCTAGACCAAAGCTCTAGAAAACCCCACATATATTAAAGATGCCCTTAACTAAAATTTTAACTTGGTTATGATGCTTTGCCAGACACACTACAAATGTTATTTTGCAATATTCACAGCTCTAAAAGGGGTGGGCAATTTTATTCACATTATCTGGGTCTGAGAGAGATTAAATTACTTACTCTAAGACATCTGGACACAGATACATAGGGCAGAGCTGCTACTGGCTCTCCCTGTGCTCTGTTGATCATGAGGCCTCCAGGATGGAAGGCATGTTCTAGTCCTGGCCTGCCATCCCAATAGAGCCTCACAATGAGCCACAGGAACCCCCATACCATGGGGGCCGCCATTTTCAACATCCGGACTCCACAGCTCCTCAGAGCTCCACCTAAGAGAAAAGCCAATCTCTCCCTGTTGTGTTTCATCAATAAATGCATGAACTGAGAGCCTACTACCAAGAGTATACCACCTGCATGGCAGATCCTGGCAAGCTACTCGTGTCGTATTTGATATGCCAAAAACCACTAATAATTAAAGACCTCATTCCCATGACCTGAAGGAACGATTTGAGGCTCTTCATCTTTCTGGAGCAAGCAGATGCCCTTGAGCTACACTAGCACTCGACAGGACAGGACGTATGGAGATGTTACTGGTGCCTGCTCGAGCAAATCGATGAACAATGGGAAGACAAGTGATACAAGTGATACAAGACATCTGGCAAGATAAGACACAGGAGGAAGACCCTCCCACTCAGAACTTGCAAGGCCAGAATCCTTCTTTTCTTCAGTATATAAAGATACTGGTATTTCAAAGATAGCAAAGTATTCATTCACCCAGTGTGACAGTATAGATGTTGCGCCTTCTCCTTTTATACTGTCATGAGCTATCTATCCCTGGATGCTAAAGCAGCCTCCAGGACTTCTTGGGAATGAATGATGACTAATGTGCACTTTTTATGAAGAGGTTGAAATGGGGGAGAAACAAGAAGGATGAGAAGTCAGAAGTGGTGCCTGAATTCTAGGAAAAGTGTGCTAGAATAGTAGAGAGAATCTGCTAGTCCTCTGAGCATGCATCTGAAAGGGGAGCTGCCTTGCCTCTGATAAAGGTCGTCCATACACAAGCAACTGCACCCTACCACTCGCAGCACAGAGAGTAGGAGACTCCCAAGCTAGGGTCAGAAGCTACCACCCACGTGCTGAAGAAATCTGCAAACTGTCTATACTTGTTAGTGCCATGCAGTTTTGATATCACTTATCTGTGGTATATAGAATCCTGGATGACAAAATGTATTGGGTGCCTCGATCACCCTTGGCCCTAGTGTTTAGAGAGAAGGACAGAGAAGGAAAGAAATCGAGGGGGTAAGAAGAGACAGGGAAGTAATGAACAGGCACCAGGGCTTCGGTTACACTGCTGATGTGGGTAAGTGACAGAACTGTATCTCCAGAACACAGATTCGATCACACTGAGAGCACAAGATTTAAGCTGCAACACCTGAGACTTCATAGTGTACTTGTCAACTTGATAGGCATGAATGGGGTGGAGGTTGAGGGTGGGGCAGAAATATGGGAACACTGGAGGAGGGAAGTTGACTCTGGTGGTGGGATTGGTGTTGAAACATCATATGCCTAAAATTCAACTATTCACAGTTTTGTAGCTCCCAATTCCTCAATTAAATTAAAAAATTAAAAAAGAAATCTGCAAACCGTGTACCTTTGCCTTCCTTCTTTCACTGGCAGCACTCCCAACCCATGCAGAGTGCTGTGTTGTATTCCTGAAGTTTATTTTTTGAGGCTTTTGGCAATTTCATATTTTGTGGAAGTCCTTCTTCTGGATCATCTCCCTTTCTACCTCTCAGTGATCCATACTGAAAAATGTCTAGCCCAGCTGCTCATTGAGTAATAAAGGTATTTTATACTAAGGCGGAATAAATGATAGATATTACCAATCAGGGGCTGCACTGGGGAAGGGGAGAAGGGAGGCATCTATAATTTGAATGGTTTTCAATGACTTAAACTTTAGAATTATCTCTCGAGATGAGCAGGGATCCTAGACTTTTGTTGGGGGTCTGGAATCCTTTCTTATCTGGTCCTTGTTTCCCAAAGGAGAAAATGAATAGCCATCATTTCTCCAAGGTAGGAGGGCCTTGATCTGTCTTAGCACTAACGCTACGATCTGGTTCTGATTTGCTTGGATTTTTATCTAAGAACAAAACACATCAATATACAAACTGACCTCTGAGATGCCAGGGTCAAACTCCAGCACGACATCAACACGGAGGGGAAGCAGGTCTCTCTCGAAAAGACAAGTCACAAAGGATAGAATAAATGAATGCTGCAGTCAACACCACCACAAGCAGAAGTTGTCATGGAAACCCCAGTTGGAAAGCAGGCAATTGGGTTTGGAAAGTGGATGAAGCAAGACTTGATGGCAAGAGAGAGGGGAAAGACGTCCCAGAACGAAGGCAGGGAGTCAAGAAGGATGAAGACTGTGTGCCGCCATTGCGCCCTGGTGCTGTCCAGAACAGTCCCAATGTGTCTGGGCATGTCAGGCTGACCGATCCAGCCAGGAGTTCTATGAGTAAATGTGAGAGACGCTTCCTTTGGGGCACAACGGGGCTTGTGACTCATGCTGCAGAAAATGTGATAGGTGGGTGGAATCTCTTTTAAAAGATTTTTCAACTGGGAAGCACGGCCATGTGTAATTATTAGCAGAAGTTGTTTTTCCCCTCAGAGATGAGGAGAAGAGGCTGGCTGGGTTTTTGCAACAAGTTATTCCCTTTTGAATAGGGATGTGAGGATTGTGTGTGCAGGCTCACCCACAATGGATTTCCCTGTGTTTTTGGCGGGAACAATTCCTAAATTATAGGACTACATGGACTTTTAACATTGGCACTCGTCGTGCACATGGATTGGTTTTCCATAAATTACCTCTCCATGAAGGGTCTGTAGAAGTAAATGTGCACATGTGGTTAGGGAAATTTTCCAGGGAGGGAAGGAGAGAGCGAGCCAGAGAAAAGAAAGGACTCTTTCAGCGGCAAGTGAAACCACAGAGGGCAGATTCAAGGCAGAGTATAGGGACTTTTTCTGATACCCGACTATGGAATAAGAGATACTTCAGGACCGCAAATAAACTTCAGGATCGCCATAGACAGTAAAAAGGAAAACTAGTCATCCTAATAGAACACAGATGAGAAAATGGCAGGTAACCTCAGCGTTATAATGCTTTGTCACAAGTAGCTCTGACTACATCTATATTAAATAAAACTCTCCTCACTGTTCCAACACTTCTAATGTTTATGTTGGTGATGTACAAGTGGCTTCCTTTGGTATTTTCAAGTTACGCCCTAACCGGAAGTTGGGTACAACATGGATTTTAAGTGGAATGATGTGGATAGAAAGGTACTTAGATTTAAATCCATGGGTAGAACCTTAAAGTTGCCTTGACAGGCTTCACCAAAGAGTGTGCCCGAGACGAAACCAGCAACAGAGGAAGAGGGACTGAGGCAAAGCAAGGGAGGAAATTAAGTCATGGGCAAGGGACTAGAGTTGGCTGTAGGATTGTTGCCTGGAAAGATGAGGCAAGAACTGAATATGGTTAACCAACATTTGCTGGGGCCAAAATAGCGGATTCAAGCCTCAAAATCATAATAGTGAGTGAAGAGCAGTATTGCCCGGTTGCCTTTAGGTTCCTGACACGTTGTCTAACTGGAACACTAGATCAAGAGGTTGAGTATCACTTGGAGACAATGGGCTAACGTGACTCAGGAAAGGCACCTGGGTCTTAGCCACCTGGACAGTGTTCCCCACAGGGTTTTATTCCTGCAGAGCATTCAGTAAGCAGCCTGGGGACTGCAGCGAAAGTGGACACCTGTAGCTTCATGCTGCCCCCGAGATCTTGTTACTCAGGGAGCTTGAAGTGGAGGTTTGCTTTAGGTGCCCTTTCCAAGTCATGGGTCCCCTGATTTGAGCTAGATATGAGAACAGAAACAACAGCAGATCATTCCAAGGCGAGAAGATGAAACGTGGGGCTTTAGAATGCAAATCTTTGGAAGACTAGGAGAACAAACAAAGGTGAGGGAAAGCTGCTTTGGGAAATTAGGAATTCAGGAAGTGCAGGAAACTTTAATCTGTCATCTCAGAACCTGCAGCGGCCCCGGAGGACATCAGCAGGCGGATTCCTGGAAGTGGAAACCCCACGCTTGCCTGTGATTGCCACAGAGACTGTGTTGATGGGGACATCTCACTTGGAATTCCACTGGGGGTTTTTCTTTTTTCTCCTCTATGACAAAATGTAAGAGACTTCTGGAAGGCTTTTGGCAAATGTAGTTTTCAGAGTTTGAAGCCTCGATTTTGGTAGGGAGAGAGAAGACCTGCTACGGGCCCTGACTGAGAAACGCTGACTAGATCTTTCTTGCTAGTGTTCAGGTGGTCCTGAAACGGTTTGCAGAAATAGGCCAGATTGGGCCTGGTTCTTGGGGCAGCTAAACCCTGGTGGGTTGAAGCGGGGGAGCCAGTGGCTACCACAGAAGAAAGAATCAGAGTTGTGCAAGGCTTTAAAGGACGTGGCTTCATGAGTATTTGGACAAGCCAGGGAGGGGATTCAGGTGGGAGCCAGCTTTGGTCCTTTGAGAGTAACGCCAGCCACCCAAGAGCTGGAAACAAAGGTTAGCAGGACGTGGCCACTCTCGAGAGAGAGGAAAGAGTACCAACTACTGGCCCAAGACCCCGGCTCTGGATCACCGTGTGAATGACACTCATAACAGGGTGACAGAGCACAGACTCAGAAGTGGGTTTGAATGTCTCTGTTCTGAGTCCTTTGGTAATATTCTAATGGCTGAATGGGGAGTCCAGAGCTTCAGTGAGGGTGAGAATTAGGTCATTCTTGTTCCTGGGGGCAACAAACTAGACCTAATGTGCAGAAAGAAGGACCTACATAGGGTGTTTTGGGAGTGGACAAGAGCCACTCATCTAAAACAGATGCTCCCTGGTCCTATTCTCGAATCCAATTGAATGTCTGACATCTCATGATCTCATGTTTACCTCATGGGGTAAACATGAAATACTTCTAAGCTTTTGTGTGTGTGTGTGTGTGTGTGTGTGTGTGTGTATGTGTGTGTCCCCACCGTAGGACAGTCTTTTTCACTGCCACAAGTCTAAGGACTGTCCCGAGCATTTACACATCCAAGTCACCACTTCTCTCAGATCACGTGATAGGAGCTAGAACCATAGCTACAAGAACTTTTCCACCAGATGCCGTGAACTGAAACACCAGAGAGATATGAAGAGTGGTCGAATGTCTCCTGATATCGCTCCTGTTTCCTGTCTTCCTAGAACCTTCCTGTTTCAAAAGCTTCATTTCCTCATCAGTGGCTTGGGTACTGAAATAATAGGAAATCTCAAGCCTTTATGTTCCTTCCAAGCCAAAGGAATATATCCACCTGTGTCTTCAGATGGACAGAGAATTCCATTAGCATAAACCATGCATCTTGATTCAACTCTGATTTTGCATGTTGAAACAAGTTAGTAAGATTGGAAGAAGTCTGTTGGAAGGGAGGCCAAGAAAAGAATCTGTTCAAGTGATCAAAAACACACAAAGTACTATTATGAGAAAACCCAGGATGAAAACAAGAGCCAGAGAGAGGGATTGGCTGAGAAGAAAGCCGGAATGAAGCCGCAAGGCCAGCTAAGTATTGTAACTCCAACTCTCAGTTTTTGGTAGACAGCTGAAGCCAGAGACGTCTCCCAGATACAAAAACTTGGATTCGGCATCCCGGGAGGGCCAAGTCACCACTGCTGTGTCTTGTGCCACACACAGATTCTCTCTCGGGTCATTACTGTTATGTTGACCAGTAGAGCCCTGTGAGCCTTTCCTCATTGATACCCATAGACAGTCCCAAGGGTTCCAAGGAGGCTCCAACCCTTGCTCATTGCAAAGTATTCCAAAGAGTTCATGAAAACAATAACATTCCAGCCATTCTGTCTCATGTCCCACATATTTGGGATTGTTTCAGATCATCAGAAAGTGGGTGGGGTGGTGGTGATGACTTGCGAGCAGTAATTCTTGGAGTTCTTCTTTCTTTGAAGACCCTGTGGCCCCTCAGCCCTCACCCAATCCTGCCAGGAGTCTGGGGTTGCTCACCAGCCTTTTGTGCCCTTCTCCTGGAGCAGGGGACACAAGTACGCAGGCCACAGGACTTTACAGTAACATAAAGACTTCTGGCCACACAGTTTGGAAGCCATTGGCTTTGGGGCTTCTGACAGCATTAAACGTAAGAGGGAAACAGGATGCAGAAAGGAAAAGGAAATGCACTGTATGGTCACGTCACCCTGAAGAAGGGACCATGTCATGTGACTGGCTTGAGCCAGCTCCCCAGAATCGTAGTGCCTACCTCCTCCCAATGGTATTCTAGGTATCAGTGCTTTGGATTGGGTGCAGTGAGAGTCTCTGTGCCAGAGAAATGGGCAAAGACCACAAGCCAAAGTTTCTTCTTTTTCATCTCCTGCCCACTCCCCAAAAGCCAGTCTTAAAAGCTTGGTTGACGTAAGATAAAACTGAATCCAAAGATAATTGGGCCAGCAAAACAGCCCTAGCAGGAACCACAGCCATCTAGGAATGATCAAGTTAGGGACAATGCAAGAGCTGGTGGAATCTGGATAGGGTGGAGGGATTCCTGGAAAATCACCTTGATTGTGCCCTCACCAGCCACAAGGCCAAAGAGGAGGGATTGCAAATCACATGCAAAGGACCCAAGCTGCGGGGACCTTTCTCAATTGACTGAGGACTGTGGGAAGAGAAAGACACTGGGAGAGCAGAGAAAGCTCGAGAAAGCTGAGCTTCAGCAGCCCGGTTCACAGGGTCCAGGGGCAGCTCATCTCTGCTAGAATCCCAGCCCAAGAAAACTGGGCTCCAACAACACATTCCTCAGCACCCCAGAGCACTGTCCTCGAGGAATGGTCAGTCAAGCTGACCACAATGACTGGGATCGATGTCATCTGACTAGAAAGGGGATTGACTGCCATCACCAGTATGGATGTCATCTGACTAGAAAGGGACTGACCGCTATGACCGGTATGGATGTCATCTGACTAGAAAGGACTGACCGCTATGACTATGATGGATGTCATCTGACTAGAAAGGGACTCTGACCACTAGACTGGGATGGATGTCATCTGACAGAAGGGGCCGGCAATGACCGGGATGGATGTCATCTGACTAGAAAGGACTGACCGCTATGACCGGGATGGATGTCATCTGACTAGAAAGGGGACTGACCGCCATGACTATGATGGATGTCATCTGACTAGAAAGGGACCGACCGCTATGACCGGTATGGATGTCATCTGACTAGAAAGGACTGACCGCTATGACCGGTATGGATGTCATCTAACTAGAAAGGGGACTGACTGCCATGACGGGTATGGATACCATCTCAAGAGTGGAAAGCGCTTCTGCAGCCTTGCTGGGCTCAAGGGCTCCTCTGGCAGTGGTCGTACTCCTGAGGTGGCGTCCAGCAAGGTAGAGGAAGGGTAGAAGTGCTTGAGCACAGAAGAAAGCCCAGAAGAGCAATGGGAGGAAGTCTCATTGCACGTGAAGGAAGTCTTGTTGCACGTGAAGGGAGACTTTAAATTGTTTCATGGGTCAGCAAAGAGCCACCTTTTGGGGACGTTTCGCAGCCCCCATCTCCATGTTTCTTTGGGTTCTGATGTCTTTCAGGTAGGAGTCCTGCAGTGTGCTTCTTGTGCGCCCTTCTCCTGGAGCAGCGAGGCCCAGGCATGCAGGCCACAAGACTTGCTCTGCTCTGGCCTGTCATCCCAGTTCAAAGGAAATGTCTACATGGAGGTGGCGAGCCAGCAGCGGTTTCCTAAGAGGGTGGCTTTCTCCTCAGATTGCTTAACAGGGAAGAATTCATCTTGCTTCCCCAAGGAAACATGGATTTAATTATTGACAAAGAAAAGAGGTTGGGAGTTTTCTGAGGCCAACTTTAAGAGCTGATATAAGAGTTGGGAGGCTCTTAAAGTCAACTTTAAGAGCTGATATTCAAAATCTTTCACACCCATGACATGGACAATGGACCAACTGGCACAGACACTGTAGGCCTCAGTCTTAGCCCCAGGGGAAACCTGGACACCAGCCTGAACTCCTTGGAGTGATGAATCATGGGCAACGAGGAGTCCACAGGGACCTGTGGCTGGAATATCAGGAAACACAACAACCAGTCAGGCTGAATCTGTGCATTCAAGCCACAGAAACCCAACCATTGAGCATGACGTGGGCCAAAGGGCCCAGGGACCTTCTGCCGTGTGTCCACTGATGAAGTTGCCTTTGGGTGGAGCACAGAACCTTGTGAGTTCTGAAGTGAACAGGAGTCTAGGGTTTCTGTCACTCAAATACATGTCCAATGTCACGTTGATGCTTCGTTTTCATGCCTCTCTTAATCTCTTCCACTTTTAGAAGAGGACCCTTGATGTCATCTGATGACGCGGATTTATTATCTTCTCCAAACCTGCTACCACGCTTTGTACCTTTCATCCCAATACTGATTCATGCTCAATAGTCTATATTTAGCAACTATCTGGGAAAGAACGGAGTCTGCACTTAGCCCTAAATAGCTACAAATAAGGGAGGAGCGGCAGCAACTGTTTAAAAGCCATCAGAGGAAGTGCAATGGGGACGCATGACAGTCAAGGAGCCACAGGTGTGCAGAAGAGCCCCCAAGAGAAAGGGAAGCCCAAGGAGCCCCAGACTGGAGGGGGCCAGTTGTACACCCTGGAGCAGACTCTCCCCCTGACTTTGAGTTGTAAGGAAACATTTCGGTGTGTTTATCTGTCTGCCCAGCCCTGTTGAGTGAAAAAATGATTGTGCTCTTTGCTTCTTGTTACCATGCTCAGATGATACTATGGCAACCAGACTGCATAAAGGGAAGGGAGGGGACGGATGCTGCTTAGCAACTTGAAGATTTTTTTAAAAAGCAAGTACTCATTTTAACAGCAACAGTTTCTAAAATGCCACTTTGGAGGAGAGAAAAGAGAACATTGAAGAAAGCAAATGGAATGTCACAGGAGAGGAATGAGATGGAGAAAGAGAATAAAGGAGGAAAGAGAGAGCTTCAGGACATGGTTTCAAAGCTTGCTCATGTCCTCCCGAGATCAGGGGCGCTGGGCAAACATCTTTTCTCACAGATAGGCAAACTGAGGCCTGGAGGGAGGGAGTAATAGCTATGGTTAGACCAGCCAGCTAAGGGCAGGCCTGGAATTCACATGAAGAAAGCCTGAGTCCAAAGCCCACAGTTATTTTGGGAATGGGCTTCTTTAAAAAAAAATAGTGATCAGGGGGCCTGAGCAATAGTCCAGTGGGGAAGGCGTTGCCTTGCAGGCTGCTGACCCGGGTTTGATCCCCGGCATCCCATATGGTCCCCGAGCACCTCCAGGAATAATTCCTGAGTGCAGAGCCAGGAGTAACCCCTGAGCATTGCCAGGTATGACCCACAAAGAAAAAAAAATAAATAAAAGAATCTGGGGCTTAATATTTTTTTTTAAAGTGACCAGGACATCTGAGAGAAGAAAAAAGGAAACCACACCAAATATCAACAAAGGGGCAGAGGCGAGCCTCTGTTTTGGAGGGTTAAAGCTTATGAACAAGGACACAAATGCACGTGAATGCCATCACGTAGTGACAAGCACACAGGCTGAATTCTAGCTGGAGTGACTCAGGGGTGGCTTGTCTCTGAAACACAGACAGGGAAAGACATCCTGAACACCGCAGGAACTCCATGTGGAGGGCCGGCACCCAAAGAAGGGGCGGTGGCCAGGAAGAGGACGGGCAAGGCTATGGGAAGAGCCTGCCTGAGTGGGAAATTCAGGTCAAGTAAATGCCACGATATTTGGGTCCTGGAGAAAATAACCGAAGACGGTTCAATCTCCTTCCTTTCCTCCTCACACTACACTTTGCTGCTTCTTGCCAGCCTAGTCCCTACCCTGGAAAACAGAGTCTGAGAACAAAGGAGAGAGCTCCAACATGAATTGACTGAAGTATCCCCAAGCAGTTGACAATGATGACAATGAGAATTACTGGCATATGGGGCCAGAGCCATAGCACAGCGGGGAGGGCGTTTGCCCTTCATGAGCCCGACCGGGGTTCAATCCCTGGCATCCCATAGGGTCCCTGTGCACTGCCAGGAGTAATTCCTGAGTGCAGAGCCAGGGATAACCCCTGAATGTTGCTGGGTGTGACCCAAAAAAGGCCAAAAATAATTTCTGGCATAATAGGTCAAGGTAATGAGCTTTCTTGGGGCGTGGGTGAGTGGGCAGGGAGATGGTCAGACAAGGTGAGAGATAAGTGGATAAATGCATGCATGCAAGGCCGATGGATAAACAGTTTCCCAAAGTGGATAACTGGGGATTTATCTGGGGGTGCTAGTAACTTGGAGGTACCACTGGGTGTCTTGTTTACTTGCAGAAGGTAGATTTGCAAAGAGGCACTGAACGTTTTTTTTTTTTTTTCTGAAAAGGGCCAGTAGGCCAAACATTGGGAGCCTCTGTGATGCGCCCAGTGGGTGTCTGTGTGTTAACCCCTTTTCAGACTGCAGGATTTGGGACACACGGCTCCAGTCAGCTCCAGAGCTACACAGGACCAACCCATTTCAAGCTAGCAGATGCTCTGGTTTCTGGGCCATTTTCTTTTTCATTCTACAGCTCCCCTTCCCTCTCTATTTTATGAACTAAACTTTCCCCCAGGCTTAGAACATCACGCAGCTCTCAAACCTCCCTCCCGCCCATCAACATCTGTGGATGCTCTGCTAGAATCATCACGAAAATTCTAGAATGTTCCTTCCACCACCGTCCAACTCGGCCCCTTGGCCTGTTTCAGGCGAGGATGCGGATATAGGGATGGAGGAGCTGGGCAAAGGGGCAGGTGGCTGCCTGCTGCTCTGATCTCAGCCTCCCGCCTTCCTAGCAAGGCTCTCCTCACCCCTGCACCTTCTGGCCTGCCAGGGACATCCCGGGGACATCCCCAGGGGCCTCCCAGAGAGGCCACCCCATCCCTACCCTTCCCTTCCTTCTTAATAACACAGTGCCCAAAAGGCAAGTGTAGGTTTCGCTTCCAGCGGTCACAACCCGACTCAGTCTCTCTCCTCGCTCTTTCCGGGCTCCTCCTAATGGAATGAACAGCAGAGAGAGACAGCCCCTGGTTCTGGTTCTCTGCCCGAACTGCAGGCCCCCGGGCTATTCCTAAGGCTCCGCACCCAGCCCTGAGGACTGGAGAGAGGAAGGATGGAGCCAGGGAGGGACATGAGTCACAGAAATGGATGTCCAGCATCAGTTCGCCCCAGTTTCCCGAGTCCCCCAACTCCTCCACGTGCTCCAGACCGCCTGGCTCTCTAAGTGCCCCCTGACCTCGTCTCTATCCATCACTTTCAGGCCTGGGCTGGACAGCAGCTGAGTATGAAGGCTGACTCATGGCCACATTTTCTTTGCTTTTTAATTTATTTTGCTTGAAATTTATTTATTTATCTTTTGCTTTTTGGGTCACACTCAGGGGTTACTCCTGGGGGCACTCAGGAATTACTGCTTGAGGGACCATATGGGATGCTGGAGATTGAAACTGGATTGGCAGCATGCAAGGCAAACAAACCCCCTCCCTGCTGGACTATCGCTCCCGCCCGTGGTGGTATTTTCAAACGCACCATCTCCAGGCCTGGAGAGATCGCGCAGTGGGCAGCGCACATACATGCAGCTCTCGGGTTTGATCAAAGCCAGGGTGATCCCTGAGCATGGCGCTGCATGTGGCCGAAGCGTTCCCGCATCCCGGCCCCCAGCCAAAAAAAGTTTTTTTTCTACTGAATTAACTGCAAAAAAAAAAAAAAAATAAAGGTTAAAACAGTGGTGGGGATGGGGGCAAGGCAATTCTGTGGGGTGCAGAAGTATCTTGACTATAAATTCTGATACTACTGTAATCCTAATACCTAAATGATTATAAAAAGGGGAGTTAAATAACCATAAATGACCCCTGGTATGCAGCCGGGACCTGTTCTTTCTCCGGGGTCTCCAGCTGGGTTGCTCCTTCTACCCACCATAAGAAGCCGGTGGCCTTGGGGTGAGGTCGGCCTCTAGGTCCCAGAGCTTTCAATTTCTGGACACCTCCAGCTCTGTGGCTCAGAAGAGCACAAGCTTGGGGGAACAGGCGAAGAACGCTTGTCTCTTCCGCCCCCAGTGCCCAGTAGGTCTTGGGGGGCAGCGCCAGGGTCCCAGTCTAGCGGCTCATGCTAGGAAGGACCCAGGATTCTCCCAAGCAGACTGTAGGTCCAGCAGATGTGAGCTCGGTGGGACCTGGGACTCCGGCACCAACTTGCCCCCACTGTCTCCCAAATCCGTTGTTCGGGAGGGGAAAAGGGGAGGTATTATATGAGCTTTCAAATTGGGGGAGCAGTCTAGGGCATGGCCAGGTTGCCTGTTTCTTTGTTCTCAGGTTCCCTGCATGCATGAAAATGCCCAAGTTACAGCGGTCACTCAATGGACCTGCCTATGGAGAGGGTGGTGTCAGCCCCCTCAAATGCCTCCTTCTCCCTCTCTTGGCTCCTTGACAGTACCCTTGCCTCTTGCAAATCACCGCCACGTTGTTGCTGAGTGACTCTGACAACATCTCCCAACGGTCTCTGCTTTAGGATTCTACCGAGATGTGTGCCCAGGACAGGTCCCCACAGAAGTCACTATCATGCCCTCAAAACCACCCTGAGGCAGACAAAGAACAGCTGGGGGGCCGGGGGAGGTCTCCGGGCACCTCTCTGTTGCGGAAAGCCTGTGTGCTCCCGGGTCGGGGACGCGGAAAACGTCCCCCTGCTGAAGAACACGTTGCAAGGCCAGTTAGGGAAAAGGAACCTGGTCCCCGCGACACCTAATGGCTCCGGCTGGCACGGGGTGCCCGGGCGTGCTCTGCTGCCCTCTGCCGGACGGAACGCACGGCGCGCCCGCCCGTCTGCTGACCTGCGGCTCAGCTCGGGCCTCACCCCACAGCACTAGGCCTGAGCGCACTGGAGACGGGTGAGCCCGGGCTTGCAGGGAGCCTCCCGGATGAGCAATGCGTCTGCGTGGAGTCGGGCAGGAGACCTTAAAGCAGAGACCGCGGGGAAGAGGGGGACATGAGCGAGAGGACGGGAGTTCCCAGGTCTCCACCTGCCTCTGCACCCCATCACTGCTTCCTGGGGAGCCGGGACTTTGCTTCCAGGGTCGCAGGGTGGCTCTGAGTTCCCTTAGGGCCCTCAGCGGAGAACAAGCTTCTGTTAGCGTTTGCTCTTGTTCTTGCGTAAAGCTGGAGCGTGAGGTCACCTCCCCAGGGGAGAAATGCTCCGAGCATCTCTCATCAAGCCACAAGCCACTAGCCCAGCCCCGCCCTGCAGCCCCAAGCACACCAGCCCGCTGCTGTGTTCCCCTAAGTTTCCCGGCGCCCCACCCCTACCATCCTCCTCCAAATGAGGTTCTAGACATTCAGCTCTAACATTTGAGAGGTGAGATAGGGCCTTGCGCTCAGCCAAAGGGGTTTGATCGCCGGCATCCCACGGGTCCTGGCCAGGAGTAATCCCTGAGCATCGCTGCGTGTGGCCCCAACACATGCAAAAACGAAATAAAAATTAAAAAATCTAGTCCCATATTATGATACCAATATCCAAGGTCAGGCGAAACGTGGATCAGGAGGTCTTGTCAAAGGTGGAAATTACCACAAATGTGTGGGACCAGAGGTTAGGTAAGACAGAGAAGGGAACAGTGTGCCAGTAATTGTCAAAAGTCTACTACCACATAGAACTTAGCATTAAATACAGGCAAAAGATACACATGATAACCTCTAAGTATATGTATTACAATCCACAATGTGTAAGAGAAGGAAGAGAAAAAGAGAGAGAGAGAAAGAAAAAGAGAGAAAAGAGATAAAGAACCTCCCATGGAGGCAGACAGGGGAGGGGGAGGGAATCGGGGACATTGGTGGTGGGAAATGGGCACTGGTGGAGGGAAGGGTGCTGGAACACTGTATGGTCGAAACCCAAATATGAACATTTTTGTAATTGTTAAAAAAATACTTAAAAAATAAACCTTTCATTTATTTCAAATAAAAAAAATCCAGCCCCAGGTGGAATTCGGGCCAAGATCCGGCCTGCCTTCGGGGGTCCAGGGGTGTACGGCAGAGAAAGAGCAGATAGATACACAGGTTCCTGACACCCGCCGCACAGGAGGGATGGCGGGCCAGGCGCCTACCCAGCTGCTCCCCAAGGGAAAGCTGGGGGTCAGCTACACTTTTTGATTGTTTTGAGAACTTGCTGATGCCTAATGCATTTAGAAGAATCTGCGGCTTAGCTGCATACCGCTGGGGGGTAGTTCAAAGCGAGTTGACAGCACAGACCCCATTACTCCTCAGGCCCCCAGTCTCTGAATCCCCTCAGCACCTCCACTACTTTCATTGTTTTGTTGTTGTTGTTTGGGGGCTACACCCAGCGATGCGCATAGGTTACTCCTGGCTCTGCTCTCAGGCCTCACAGAGGCCTGCCCACTGTGCTGTCGCTCTGGTTCTGGTGTGGTTTTTCCTTCAGGCTTTACTCCAGACTTGCTCACTTTCTCTGGATCCGTCCTTGGGGAGATTTAGGTGGCTGGTTCCAGCTTATTGGTGGGAATGAAGGTTCTTTCTACCTTGCTATGGGCTTTGGATATTCTTTGCAGTGGTTAGTGTTTTATGCTGTCCACCCCACTACTGTTAATCTTTTAATACAATCGCCAACTAGCATTACCGTCACCAGCCCTACCGCTCCTGCCAATACTGGTTACGGCCACTACAATCCTCATCACACTTCATCTAACACTATTATGTCCTCTCATTACTACCATTTACTACATCGATTACTATTACGATACTATTAATTACACAAACTTCCATCTTTAATTGTATTTGTCTATTTTTATTTGGGGGCCACACCTGGTGTTGTTCAGGGCTTACTCTGGCGGGCTTGGGGGACCATCTGAGTGCTGAGGATCAAACCTGGGTTGGCTGTGTGCAAGGCAAGAGTCCCATCAGCTGTACTATCGCTCCAGCTCCCAAACTTCCTATTTTTTTAAGTTGAAGAATTTCTGTAACTCCAATGGGAGAGGATTAAAACTCAGACTGAAAATATGGAACTACTTTTGACCACTCTCTTAAAGACACATATAGGTAAGAACTAATAGTGGTCCAAATGGTCACCAACTCTAGGACCAGTCTGCCAACACTGTGGTCATCTGCACTTACAAGTTGTTTCAATCTGCCCTGAAGCCCAGAACCACTGGAGCTCACAAATGGCGCAACAGAGACAAGGTGGCCGTTAGCTCTCTCCTAACAGCCAACGCTGTAAAGACTCCAGATCTGCAAACAGCCGGCCTGTCCTTGGCTGGTAGAGCCGGGTGTCAGAGATTTGGGCTGAGAGAAACATGACTGTGATCATTCAGCTGAGTCCGCTTCTCTCCCTGGATCGGGACCTGCTGGGGTCTCCGGAAGGCGTGAGTCTGCTCTTGGCTGCAACAGTCCTCATTCACTACTCCTTCACCCGCTCCGCCCCATCTCGGGTCCCTGTGTTGCACGCAGCTCTGCTGGGCACCATTCAACTGACCGGGCACGGGCATGTTCTCTTCCCCATGGAACTTTCCACGATGCGGCCACACAGAAATATCACTCAGGTGGGAAAAAAGGGGATGCAGGACACCTGAGAGCAGATGGCAGGTCGGACTCTGGGACTTGGCAAAGGCTTCCCTGCCTCAGCTGAGTGAGACACGGGCATGAGCCGGTGGTGGGAAGGCGCAGGCCAAGGCAAGCCCTAGCTGGATGGCGCTGAGGGTGGAGAATCTGGAAGATGGTGGACAGAGATGAAGAAACTAGAATCTGATCAGTGCTCAGAGGAGCAGGGCCGCCCACATCCGTGTCCAGCCCTGTTGGCTTGGGCCAGCTGGATCAAGGGAAGGTCTTGGCTCTTTGTCACCGTGCTGAGGCCGCCGTGCTGAGGAGGCTCTCAGTGGCCGCAGGGCGGGTAGGAGAGACAACAACCCCAACCACAGAGCCAACAACACTCTGTGTTGGGAAATCCCAACACCCAATCCTGGACCTCCTCTTCTACCTCCGGGTCATCCAGATGAAGCCCCAGATTCTGAGTCCTCCGGGGGTCCCCGCACGGGGAAGAGGCAGGGTCCTGTGGCCACATCTGCGGGAGCCTGCGCTCTGGGAATGTTTGCTTTCTGGAGTACATTCCTAGATTAGGCTTGCCTCTGGGACGCTTGTCCAGGTCAGCATTTCAGAAATGTTTATCGCTGTGGATAAATGTAGAAAACCTCGGCCCTTCAGTTATCTTTATCTCCTGCTCTGAAAAACATTGCTTTCAAAGCCTTAGCGCCCCACACGGCGAGTTCAAATAATCTGGGACAGATTCTCGCAAATCTGCAATGGTGCAATGCCTATTTTTCCCCCCAAAAAACTTCTCTTAGAGAAGGAAAGCTGGAAACTACCACCCACTTTGTTTTATGGAGAGAGAACAATTGGTTAAAAATTCCAGAAATATCACCTCATTACCTACTCTTCCCTTTCCTTTGCTCTCTCCTGCCTCCCACTCCAATACAACTATTGGCAAAATTAACCGAGAGCTTCAAAGTATTTGCAAAAGGGTCTAACAAAGATACCAGAGTCTTAGGGAATTGGATGTTGTACATTAATTATTAGCTCTGACTTTAGAATATCATCATGGTTTAAAATAGAATAATCCAGTAATGTAGCATTGTATTAGAAAAGCACATTTTAGGGGTAGGGGAGAAGAGGGAGATGAGAAACAATGGGACGAGATCAAGGGGATTCAGGTTTACTAGCGTGTTCAGGAATCACAGCGCTAAATACCCCAACCACAGAGCCAACAACACTCTGTGTTGGGAAATCCCAACACCCAAACTCTAATCACCAAACTTTAAAGGTGCCTGTCCAGATGGCAGGCTGGGATGGTGGGTAAGAAGGAAGTCGGGAACACTGGGAAAGTCGGAGCTTGTGCTGAGATCAGTAATGGAACATCATAAGTCAAAAACCTAATTATAAATCACGGTCATTTAATAGAACAATTGAGGGGAATTAAAAGTTAAACCTTAAATTTGAAAAAAATCACATTTAAAAAGTAGTGGATACTAGAGAGTCATTCCTCTTTTAAAAAATACAGGAGGGATGCAAGGGGATGTCTTAAGAATTTCACCTCAGAACAATGGGCATTGTAAGGGCAAACTTGAGTCATTATTTCTAGAATCAGCTTAAAGAATGAGGAGCTCTCTGAGATTAATGAGCAGTATTTGAGGAAATATGGCCAATGCATTAACTCATGAAATGTAAATAACCATTGAAAAAGAGGAAAACGTTGAGATTAACTCCGGATATGCAAGTCAACTAAAACAGGGATGGTAAAGCGGTTGGAGCTGGGCTCAGAGCTAGCTGTAGTCGAGGAATAAAGGTGATCGCTCGCACACAGCTGACTGTAGTTCCGTTCCCAGAATCACTTAGTCCCCGAGACCTGCAAGGTGTGGTCCCTAAGCCCAAAAGTAAAATCACAAAAAGAAAATCACTGGAACAAATGCATAAAGTGAGTCTTAATATAAACCAGGAGTGCTTTGAAATATAGGTATTATTTATAGATGTTAAATATGTCGGGGCCCTGGCCAGCACCCCTCCCCCTCCGCATGAATGAGGGAGACCTAGATAGATCTGGCTGGACTTCATCCATGTGAAAAGGAGAGGGATGGACTTGGGAGAAGCGGCTGCTGAGAATGGGGAGAATAGGAGGAAAGAAAGACAGGAACTCAGCGGGGAGTTCTAGAGAGCAGATTAGTTTACTGAGCATAGCTTAGGCGTTTTATACAAAATTTTCTGGGTAGAGGCTATACAAAGCACAAATAGCTGTCTGAGTCATTACAACAAAGTATTCACAAGGCCAGGCACATCCTGTCCTGTAAATAGGTGTTTTTCTCTTGTGGATGTAAACATTTAGGCTTACAGAAGTTTTATTACCTTGAAAACAGCCCACTTCTGGGTCCCCCTGTAGGGCCTTTTGGTGGGAAGAGCCAGGCTCTAAGACTAGCTGCTTAGTGACCAACAAAATATAGATATTTAACATAGATATTCAATATAGGTTTTATTATAGATAATATAGGTATTAATATATGTAGATATTATAGATGTTTATAGATAATATGGATATTAATATATTTATAGGTATTAATGCAGATCAATATAGGTATTGATATATTTAATATATTAATATATTTAATATAGATATTTAATATAGAGGTATTGAATATAGATCTTAATAATATCCAAAAACAAGCAGAAAATTAGTAATGTCTAATTAGTAATGTCTAATCAGAATATGATGAGCTCGAGGGGCCAGTCCTGAACACAGAGCCCCTGAGTGTCACTGGATGCGGCCCCCAGACAAAACAACAGAACAGGTCCAAGAGGTAAGACACCCGCCTTGCATGCAGTTGAACCTGCAGTTTTAGTCCTTGGCACCCCGTTTGGTCCCCTGAGTACTTCCAGGGGTTACTCATTAACATGGAGTCAGATGATCCCTGAGCACTGAATAATGGTGTGGCACAAAAAAAGCCAAAAAACATAAACATGGCAAGACCTATACTAATGTATGGTACTGAAATTTAAATACACAGATTTCCATACGGTTCTTGATGGGAAGACTTAATTTTATGAGGATTTGAAGACTTTCCCTCAAAATCTAATTCTAAAACCCAAGGATTTTATTTGAAATTTGGCAAAATGATCTTAGCATATGCAGAGCAATGCATCCATTAAAAATAGCAAAGGGAAAAAAAATCCCCTAAAGGAAAGTGATGATAATGGATAGCGGCTCCTACCCCTACCTCTCAGCGGGGAAGAGTGGTGTAAATCATAGCCATTAGGCCGGCATGAAGAAAATATGTGATGGTCAGTCAACAGATTAGTGCCTAGGGCTGCATGACAGAACAATTGTAAATGAATTATAGAGAAAGCATCTTTTTATTCTTTTTTAATATCACCATTTTCTTTTTTAAAAATTGAATTACCATGAGATACACTGTTACCAAGTTGTTCATGATTGGGTTTCAGTATTAGGATGTTCCAACACCCTTCTCTTCACCTGTGTACATTTCCCACCACCAGTGTCCCCAGTTTCCCTCCCGCCTCCCCACCCCACCCCTAGCCTGCTCTATGGCAGGCACTGCTCTCTCTCTCTCTCTCTCTCTCTCTCTCTCTCTCTCACTCGCTTGCTCGCTCCCTCTCAGAAAACAATCGGGACAAAGTATTAATTTATCAAGTGAAGATTTACTATGTCACAGACCATTATAAGCTGCTTAACAGTTCAGCTTCCTGTTTTTCTTAGTAACTGAAACCCCATTTTTTAGGGTAATGAGCTTTATTATGAGGTCACACTATCAGGTCGTGTCTGTCTGTGGTCTGAACCTTTAGCCACTGAGGTAAATAGCAAAAGTTGCTGGACAGGAAAATGGCTCAAATGCCTGCCTTAGCCAGAAACGACCCTTTGGTTCCCTGCTCCCCCTTCCAATGATCATACATCCCTTCTGGGTCATAGAAGCCACAGAGTACCTTAAAGTTGAAGATCACGAGAGAGGGAGTGATCCTGTCAGTGAAGATGAGGCTACCAGAGGACCCGTGCTTGCTACCTCTGAACACTTGTTAAATGGTGAAAACAACTTAGGCATCATCAGATAGAAGACAAAGTGATTTTGGAGGTACCATAGTATGCAGCCAACTCTAATCTTCATTCAGTCCTGTAGCAGAAGAGGACTAGGTAAATTGGACTCTTTAAGTATCTAAGTCAAAGAAAATTTTATTTAGGAGTTAAATGTAGACAAGAAAGCAGCACCAAAATATATTCATTTAAAGAGCATTGACAAAAATCCTTAATTCATGTAGAATCACCTAGCAATCTAGGAAAAGAAAGTACTACAGAAAATAGTGTTTCATGATAATTTCTAAGTGTGTGTGCTTTAAAATCAAAGCCAGCACAGGTGCACACTATCACTGCTTCAACTCTGCAATATACTAAAATTCCCAGTCTGTCATGCAAGGCAAAGCTAGCATTAGGGAAAGTATGATTGATGAAATGCAACCGAAGCTGATATTCTGACGATGTAAAATTCAGTACAGGAGTTCTAGACAGGTATGATACTTCTCTTTGTGCTGACTTAGGGGTTGCAGTCCCTTGCATGTTGTGAGTTTTACAATCTTTAGTTCCTTAATCCCAGCTTCAGTAGAAGACACATTGTTGTGCCATATGGTTAACAGGAAGGGAAAGAACAGGAAAAACAGGAAACAGAAGCCCCTTCTGCTCACATTCCATTGGCTAAAATTTAGCGCTGGGAACCTACCTGATCACAGGGAAGCTGGGAAATGTAGTTTGGCTATAGATGCCCAGGAAAAAGGAAATGGGGAAGAGCCAGCCTGCCAGACTAGACTACTGCAGTTAGTGCAGTTAGAGAGTAAAGTGCCAGGAACCACAATTAGGACACAACGAAGGACCACACCTGTTATCAGCGGAAGATGGTGAGATGGTCAAATTTGCCCCATATCAGATGAATAGCCAAATATGAGAAGCCACAAATGAAATGAAATATGAAAGCCGACAATTCCTATTTTCTCCTAAAACAGTTAACCACAGAGGGCATGAGAGTTATGTACTTCTAGCAGTATGGTGACACACGCTAACACAAGAAAATCTAAGCCTGTGCCATAGGAAAGATGGAAGTTCTGAAAACAGGCAATCAGAATACAAAGCCTAAGGAAAATATGGGTAACTCAGACGACATGAGAATTAATGGCGATTATTTGTAAAGAAAATGCCATAGGGCCATGAGACAGACAAGTCACTGGTTGCTGCACAGGCACATACAGATAAACCTGCATATAATTGGAGAAGTTGTTAGCGTGACTAGACAGAACAATGTCTCAGGGCCCTGGAGAAAGAATTAACAAGCAGGTTAATAGCCATCAGGGCTTCACAGTAACTGATTAACTGAGCTGAGTAGAGGCCAGTAAAGAACATGCAAAAAGGAACATGCAAAAAGCAACTTCCGTTGCTTAGTCTTCTTCTTCCTCCAGGCACTCTTGCTAAATCGATATCATTAATGACCTGAAAACACTCAGAGTGACCAGGGAGTGACCTCGCCCTCTTCCCATTCTAGAGTTTCGCCTCTGTAAAGGGTTTCCCCAGTCATTAAGCACATCACACATGTCCTGGGTCATTTAGGATCTAACGTGGGCACAGAATCAGCTTTCAGTCTATGGACAGTGAAAGCCGGAGTTGCCCATCAGCATTCTACCTTCTCACCTGCACATCTTTAATATTCCTGTAAATGCCTTCCTCCAGCCAGAGGCTTGAGGAGTGATGCTTGGAAATAAGAACTTCCCTGTCTACATTACCTTTATCACAAGTAGTAAGCTTTGCTCTACTGATCTAAACTTAGTTGTGTTTATTGGCCTGACAATCCACAGGGGACAAAATTTAAAGAACACATAAGAACCAAAAAGAAAAGATGAGTAGTGAAATAAAATTAAATTTTATTATAAAAGGCCTAGGTGTTGCATATTATAAGATTGGTGCATTGTGTAATATTAAAAATGCTTATCATTTCCAGGTGTGGTTAAGGATAGGAGCAGTAAGGAGTTTAATAGTAAAAATACACTAGGCCACTCAGCATTGTCAAGATATTTGGAAATGTTCCTCTCACTCACAGAGGTAAGAAAGCTCTAAACACTGGCATCAAGAGACGCACGATAATAGCCCTAAGGAAGGGTCTTGTCTGTCATAAATAACAGAAGTCACGAAAATCAACAATACAGTGAATAAATATGATAATAATCTTTTGTTTCATTTTTGCTTTGGAGCCATATAAAATTGGACAATATAAAATTGTCATGTTTATATATGACAATACTCAGGGGCTGCTCCTGACACAGTGCTCAGGGGTTGCTCCCAGTGGCACTCATGGGACCATGCAGAGTCAGGAATTGAATGTGGATTCCCCCCACCCCCACCCCCACACACACAAAACATGCTTTCCAGTCCTCTGAGCTATCTCCCTGGTCCAAAACAGGGCAAGACTTTTTGTAGACTATTAAACAGTCATGAAAATAAAAGGCACCAATCTAGACGCATCTTAAAGCTTACGGTCTATTAAAACTTCCAATTAGCTTAAAAAAATCAATAGTCATATACTGTTGATCCCATTTGCATACAGGTCAAAAAGGCAGCTTAAAGATTTGAACTACAAATGATAACTCTAGACAGAAAACAAGAAAATAAGATTTTCTTTGTTCCCTTCCCTTTCACCTTCAGAGGTTTGAAAATGAACATTCATAATTAAATGATCAAAGAAAAGTTCAGAGAGATCATCTTCAATGGGGCTTCATTAGTTGGCCCGTTGCTTAGGACCCTTTTCTGCGACTTATCCCAGAGTCTGTTTTGTTCCTCCTCTCTCATGTGTATTTCTCTGATCACCACCTAAGGCTTTGGGATCTCAAGAGACTCAGTTTACAGGGGCCTTACCCAATCTTTAAGTGTTAGAAATACTGGGATGTGTAAGCTGATTTAGAATCTTAATGGCTTGAGTTCTTGACTTACTGCAGGTGACTTACTGCAGGTATCCAACACATCATAAAAGTTATTTATCTATGAAATTGAAGTCAGAAGCAACAGGGACGCAATCACTTATTCCAATTGATTTAGGGAATGGTGTGAGAATGGATGAGATCATTCCAGGTGCGCAACACACACACACACACACACACACACACACACACACACGCCCTAGGAGCACCCAGAGGTTAACTTCAGAGTGACCCCACGTCCTGAGATCCATACTATGAATTCCAAGAGGATTTATTTATGCATTTATTTTACAAGTACAACATGGTTTAACTGTGGGGATATGTGGGATGAAATGCATGTCCTGAACAGACGTCCAGTTGTGTTGGGATCAGTGGCAGCTCAAAGTGCACTGGGATACATCCACCTTGTGAAAGTCTTGGTGCATTGGACACAAACGGGTCTCCCAGCTCTCTCAAAGTCATTGTGTTGCATCAAGATCCACCCAGACAAAGCAAAGAGGTTGAGAGTCAGTTTAGACATTTTCCCCATGTCAAGTGGTCACTCAGTTCTGATGCATGCACATTTTAGAAAGAAAATTTTTCTTTTTAGAGAACTCGTTTAAATGGGGGAGACAGCTTGCACTTCCAATTGGTGTTTCCATTTTTCTGACCACATCAAACTTGGGTTGGACATCAAACTCCCTTAGGGACAGAAACGATGCCAGGAGCCTTAAGCTACTTGGAATCTTAACGATCTGAGCCTTTACTTACAGCTGATCTAAATCTTCATCACCTCATCCCGAGAGTTTATGAAATTAAAGTTGGAATCCTTCACCCCCACCTACAGTTTTGATCTTGAGAGAGTTTTTGAATATTTTAGTAAAGGTCATTTTCAATGTTTTAGGCACGTCTTAAGAAAGTTGTTTTTATCATAAATATAGTATTGCAAAAGATGGAAGAAATCAATACTTGAAGACTAATGGTCCTCAGCTAGGAGTGGTTTTGCTCCCTGGGGGATATTTGGTCAGGGAAAATTTCAATAGGCCCCTGGAGGATGGGGCACTATTGCCATCTAGTGGGTGGAGGTCAACATAGCTGCTAAACATCCTACAAGAAACTGACCATCTCAGCCTCAGTCCTCTGTGGAGTAGAGCTTGAGAATCCCGTATACTTATTTAGCAGATTAAAGCCGATTGGCGTGCATGCCTTTCTCTCTGCTTTAATGATCAAAGTTTTATTTAGATGATGCACAACCATTTCGTCTCTCCTTCCTATTTGGTCTGTTGGCCAAAAGGGCTGTTCTCAGCGCACCGGGTTATCTGCTTAACAGAATGCTCTACTTGAGAACTTTTTATTTCATTCACACACGACTTCACCCGCCGGCTTAACTTGCTACCAAGGGCAGCTGCTTCCCTTCTCCCGGAGCCACAGATCTGCGACGGTTTTGCTGTATCTCAAGAACAATCTCAACAGCTGGAATGTGATGGTGGATTGCATTATTTTTTAAATTATTTTTTCATTATTTCTCTATTTTTCCTTCCAAATAAAAAAAATTAAAAACCATTTTTTTTTAAATTTCTTTTTTGTTTCTGGGTCACTCCTTACATTGCTCAGGGATTACTCCTGTCTCTGCATTCAAGGACAGCTCCTGGTAGGGAGTGCTGAGGATTGAACCCAGGTTGGCAGCATGCAGGGCAAATATTGACTTAGAGTTTCCTACCGGATCCTCTGTCAGGCAATTTAATGAAGCATCACCGAACAAAAGACTCATAGACCATTAAAACCTGACGATTCCTGGGCTCTCTCTTCAGAGATCTCTTTTGGTAGGTTTGGATTAGAGCCCAGAATGCCTGACCTGTGCCCCCTGCAGTGACCCGGAACAGAGGCGCCCTGGTTTTGGACCTTGCTTCTCAGGCTTTGCATGGCCCATTAGTAAGTGAGTAAAGGCGCTTCTCTCCCAGGCCTGTTCTTGAGTGCAGAGAAAAGTAAAAGTGTTTTAGAAGCAACCTTGATTAGCCACTGCATTGGGAATGTTTGGCCTTGCCCCCGGCCCGTTTGCCAAAGCAAAATAAAATTAGACGTTACATGCAGAAGTGCAGGAGGAAACGAGCCTGTTTTCATGCACTCCCAGCTGCTCATAGATGACAAAGGGCTTAACGGCAGGACTCAGAGAGGAAAGAGGACCGTATGGCTGCTCCGGCCCAGCTCAGAGAGCAAGGGATTGGCTCCAATCTGGGTGACCAGTTCAGCAGGATGAAAGACCTCCGAAGAAACCTGAATCCTGTCTGCCCATCAGCAGAAGCAAACCCAGCAGAAACACAGAACTCTGCAAAGAGTGAACCTGACTCTCATTACCTAAGAAATAATCACCGGGGGGGGCAGAGGCATGGTGGAAGGCAACGTGCTTACCTTGCATGCAGCTGAGTCAGTACCGGATGTCCCCCCAAACTCTCCAGGAGCGATCCCTGACTGCAGAGGCAGGACTAAGTTCTGAGCACTGCTGGGTGTGGCCCCAAATGAAAACAAAAATTACCCACTGGCACTTAGAATCTTTTAGAGAGTTTGAGGATGTGGCCTGGTCAATTACTATCTTTGCTACTTCGATGTCTGAATAGGATAGGATCCTTGAGATTATTTCTGGTTCCTCACCCCCAACCCCATTTGTGGAAATGAGAACAGTTTCATTTATCTGAAGATCTGATCACAAGCCTGGCTTGTCAGAGACCTACCCTACAGCAGACTTTTTTCAAGCCCATCCCAGGTATGCTGATCCAGAGACTCACATACATGGGGTAGAGCTGCTACCAGCTCTCCCTGTGCCCAGCTGACCATGAGGCACCTGGGAGGGAAGATGGGTTCTAGCTCTGGCCTACCACCCCATCAGAGCCTCACAAGAAGCCAGAGGAACCCCAACACCATGAGGGCCATCATTTTCCACATCCGGACTCCCCACTCGTAGAGCTCCACCCAGCAGAAGAGCTGATCACAAGCCCAGCTCATGTGGCTGCTTTGCGCCATGCGGTTCATCAATAAATGCTCAAGATTAGAGGTGACTACAAGAGTATTCCACCCACATGGCAGAGCTTGGCAAGCTACCCATGTCATATTTGATATGCCAAATACCAGTAACAATTATGGACCTCATTCCCATCACCTGATGGAATGGTTTGAGGCTCTTTATGTTCCTGGAGCGAGCAGATGAACAATGGGAAGACAAGTGATACAAGTGATTCATTTTTCTGACAGTCACTGGAAAGAATTAGTGTGTGACAAAATATATCTACACAGGCCTGAGAGACAGTACAGAGTTAAGGCACTTACCTTGTGTGTGACGACTCTGGTTCCATCTCCGGCACCATGTATGTTCCCCCAAACTCCGCCAGAGAAACAGACCCTGGGCACAGAGCCTGGAGGATGTCCTGAGTAAGCGCCAAGGTGTGGCCCCAATGTTCCCAACAACAACATTGCAAAGCTTCTTTTCCTTAGCTTGAATCCTAGGTACCAGATCCTAAGACTGGGAAATGCTGAGGAAAAAGCAAAAAAAAAAAATACTCCGGTATGCCAAGTGAACCTAAAATCTAATCTAAAGTGAATAAAAGTCCTAAATACAACATGTCTACACTAAAAGCTACAGTAAAGTTATGTGAGAGCTAACAGTTATGATGTGAGTGTAACAAATGTATACCGCACCTTCACCTGCGTATAGGAGAATTCTCCCACCCAAACTTGCAACAGAGGTGGGGGCAGGGGAGAGGGAGGGAGAGGGAGAAAGAGAGGAGGGAAGAGAAGGAGAAAGAGATGGAGAGAGAGATAGGAAAGGATGGAGGGAGATAGAGAAAGTAAGAAGAGGGAGAGTGGGAGGGAGAGAGAAAGAGGGAGGGAAAGAGAGGGAGAGAGAGGTAGGGAGAGAGGGGGAGAAGAAGAGAGGGGGAGGAAAAGGGGGAGAGAGAGGAGGGGAGAGAGGAAGGCCGGGAAAGGGAGAGGGAGGGTTCAGTGTCCTCCCACCAAGTCAGCTGCATTTCTGCACAATGCTGCTCGTTTTACCTCTGATGTCTTCATCACCGTCTTCATCTTCAGGAGAGGTCTCAGCATCCTAACACGTATCAATAAAGTCCTGAGCGGGCTGCACCTGCAGTCAATTCCAGCTGTTCAATCCATCACCTTTATAGCAGCCCTGCAATTAACAGAGCTTTCATAGGTGCCATAAATCACGCTCTTTATTGCTTGTGGCTGTCCTTTAAGGCCAAGGGCCTTAAGGTAGCGCAAGGCAGCAGACAGGAGGGAACCTTTGTTCCCTTAGAAACCTGGGTTTCAGCAGGGATGTATCTGAGCAGTAGAGCCCTTGCCTTGCCTGCATGATTCACTGAAAATCAAAAAAGGGCTTCCTGAAATCTCAGCTTAGCCAATGTTATGCGAGGCCCCTGCTGCGATGGGGCTCTTCCAGCTGGGAACCAGAACTAGTGATGATTTCAAACCACCTTCAGATGTACTTTCGAACCTAGGAAAAGGGAGTCCTCTCTCTCTCTCTCTCTCTCTCTCTCTCTCTCTCTCTCTCTCTCTCTCTCTCTCTCTCTCCTTCAGACCATCCTTCCTTCTGTCCTTCCTTCCTCCCTGCTTCCCTTCTTTCCTTCTCACACGTGTGAGGCAAATGCTCTATCATGGAACCACATCCTTGGCCTCCCAAATGAGTCTCTTGATTCTATTTACAGCTTTCTTTTTAACCCATTTACGATTCTATCTGAGTTCACTCCTATTAATCCTCTGACTTATCACAATATGCTAATTTTGCAAAAGCCAAATTCACCTTCCCCGAATTAAGATTTATATTTTTGGAATATATTAAAATAGTACAATGGGCTTTCAAAGAAATTCCCAAAAAGTACCAGAAAAGTTCGAAAATTAGAATCTGCATTCAGTCACGGAGGGGACCCGGCTAGAGCCATAGAAACAAACGAATCGGTGGAGACTCACCTGCAGGTGGCGCCATTTTTCAATTGGCTCATGGAGAGAAATGAGGTCAGAGTTAGGGCAATCTGTAGCATGTCTTCTAAGGGAGATAAAGTGTTGAGTGTTTTCTTGGGGGGACTTTTTTTGGGTCACTCCTGGTGATGCTCAGGGGTTACTCCTGGCTCTTCGCTCAGGAACTATTCCTGGTGGTGCTTCGGAACCATATGGGATGCCAGGGATCGAATCTGGGTAGGCCACATGCAAAGCAAATGCTCTGCCCTGTTTCCGCTCCTCCCCCTCCCCCAAAGTGTTGAGTTTTGAAGGACTCAAGGAAGAAGTCACGGCTGACTGAGCAGGAGGAGTATCACGATGAAAGAAGGGTCTAGGGCCAGAGAGACAGCTCAAAGGACCGAACGCTGCATTTGCAAGCAGGAGGCTAAGGTTTGAGCTCCCATACCAGATGGTTCCCTGAGCGCTGCTGGAAGTAACCATCAACACAGAGCTTGGTATTCTTGAGCATCATCGGGTATGACCTAAGTCCTCCCTCTCTCCAAAGAAGCTGACATATCTTAGGAAAATAAAGCTATCATTGACATCCAGGGATTTCCTAGAGTGGAAAACTGAGGAAACAACTGTAGCAATATAGGTATGAGGAATCTAGAAACGAATAACCAACAAGTTTCTCACAGGTTTCATCTTTTTCTCTTTATCTTACCTTCCTCGTTATTCCTAGAGCATTTATCTCTACCATTTATTTACCACAGGGAGAGTTATCTTTATGGTGTTTCTAGTTCACCTTCCTTCTCCATGGCATTACATACATATCGGGAAACACCATATTATGCATTTCCACTCCTTTTTGTTTTTTGGGCCCTATGCAACCATGCTCAGGGCTTTCTCCTGGCTCTGCAACAAGGGAGCACTCTTCACAGGGCTCAGGGAGCCATATGGGCACTAGGGGTTGAACCGGGTCAGCCACATGCAAGGCAGTTGCCCTACATGCCGTGCTCTCTCAGTGGTCTCTCCAGACCGCTGATTTTTAGTGTACTGATCTGATTGCAAAATTGATTATCCAGGAAAGAAGAAAAGTGAGCACAATTATTTACATTGGCTAGAATTGTTCCTACTCTTGATGAGGTAGAACTTACTATGGGTGGCCAAGGGTTTCTCCTACTTTTCAGACTTAGAAAACTAAAATACAAGGACTTCCTGATCACTTGATCACTTGACATCCCGTTATTCATCGATTTGCTCGAGCAGGCACCAGTAACATTTTTTGAAATATTTTGATGTAGGAAAAAAGTCAGTGAGCTATATATGAGCTACATTGAATTCATCAATATCCTAATAGAAAAATGAAACTTATATAAACAAGGAATAAAAAAGTATCTATGTGTTGTTATCTTTTTGGGTCATACCTGGAAGTACTCAGGGTTGCTTTTGGCTCTGCACTCAGGAATACTCCTGGTGGTGCTCAGGAGACCATATGGGGTGCCAAGGATCAAAGCCAGCTCAGCAAAGACCTGACCCATTGTAGCGCTGGCGTGACCTCACCTACATTTAAACCTGGTTACCACCACCTTCTTATTGTTTTAGTAAGACATCATCTATTTTAATTGAATTTATATTAATTATTGGTTTTCCATTCTATCTCAAAGAAACATTTGTCTCTAAAAAACATGAGTACTAGGCATTTATCTTTGTTCTCCTTTGAGTAGTTAGCACAGAGTGTCCGTGCACATGATAGGCTATCAGTAAATGTTTGCTACATCAGTGAGCAGGTTGACAGAGTTTATTAGGACTTCATAACCTCAACATAACGTTTTTGCACAGGATAGTTCTTTGGTGTGAGGGTTGCCTTGTGTAATACAGGAGGTTCAGCATCAGCCCTCACCTCTACCCCCTCAATATGCCAATAAGATCCTTGTTCACCAAATGGTAATAACTGAAAATATATCCAGGGATTAGCAAATGTTCTCTGGGGAGTAAAATTGGTCAAGTTGAAAAGCTATTGGTTTAAGTAGGTGCTAGATTTATCAATTTAGGAATCATTTGAATAAAGATGGTACTTTGTCTTATTGTCAGTAATAAATGGACCATAGAGAAGAGCTAAATGCTGCATAAGTACAGAGATTTGGAAAAGAACATAAAATTAGGATGGGGGTGGAAGATGCTGGCAATAAAGTTTCTGAGAGTTGCTAATCCCGTGTCACACCTATACCTGGTGCTCAAAGTCAGACAATTCTGTGTGATTCGAATCCGAGAGCCACAAATGGGACTTCAAATTTTCTGTAGGTCACACAGGAAAGTAAAAACATTAAGTGGATAAAATTTATTATTGTAATGTATTTGGTGATATCTAGCCAAAATGGATACCAAAATATTATCATCTCAACATATATGTTCATATGTTCATTATATGTTTTCATATGTTGATTGAAATATAATCGACATATGACCTCATTTCCATGACCTGAATAAATGGTTTGAGGCTCTTCATGTTCCTGTAGGGAGAGATACCCTTGGGCTACACTAGCATGCATCAGGGACAAATGGAGAAGTTACTGGTGCCTGCTCAAGTAAATTGATGATCAATGGGAAGACAAGTGATACAAGTGATGAAAACTATACAGAGCCATTTTACGTTCTTTCTCTAGTGAAATTTTCCAAGATCTGATGTATGTTTTACATTGAGTACATCTCAGTTGATTATCCTGTTATTGTCCAGGAATCTTATCCCCTTCCAGAGACAGAGAGTCACACAGGAATGCAATGAAGAAAGCAGAGTTTATTGTGCTGGCTAGCCAGGGTCCAGCTCCCACACAGACTCGCAAGTCCGAGCCAGCAGGAGGGACCTTGAGCCTTCTCAAAAGGCCCCCCTATGAAGGCTCCTCCTGTCCATCACAACAGGGCCCACCCAGTACTTAGCCAATTAGTTTATACTATCTTATCTCTAGCCTGTCCACTCAAGGTATATTGCTCCTTAGCCTATAGGTGTGCGGACACATGAGCAAGTAGGCAGGGCATGTCCTGTTCCGGCACACAGGGTCATCTCCCTTGACCTGTCCATCCAGGCGGGGCATGCCGCCATGAGCCCATCCAGACCTGGCAGGTCAACTTCCTGGCCCTGCCCACATTCCAAAGGCCCCCTCCTGTTTATCTTATCCTGGGTAGAGAGGCATCAGCACCCTGGGTGGGTGGAAGAGGCTCTTACTGATCTCCATTGGGGGAAATCTGAGACAAGCTACTATTATTTTATTTGTTATCTTTTCCATCCAGAGATCCAGCAGCCTGAAGGTAACCAAGACCTACCCCACTGGAGAGAAGGAGACCCATCAGTCCAGTGAAGGTTTTTTTTTTTACTGTCGTTTTAGTTTGTATTCTCTAACCCTTAACAGTTCACTCACCCCAAATTGTCTCTAGTGATGCTCTTTTGCAACCAAGATTTCCCCACTTTTACTTCCAGATTTTGGAGCCCCCTCTTTTCTTAAAAAAAATCAGGGATGAAAATCTGAGGGTCCACCAAAATGTAGTTAGGGAAGATACAACCTTCCCATTCTGATACTGGAAATAGGTGCATTTTCCTGAGCTCATTTGCAGAGATCTGTGCTTTCCTGGGAGTCACACAGCCCACTCAGCCAGGGGGCTGTGTGCCTCCCCTTCCCTCACATTCATCTGTCATTCCTCTGCAGGGTTACAGGAATAGGAAGCTCTCTCACAGAACACTCCCAGGACAGATGGCAGAAGCACCCTAGAGAGAGAGAGAAAAGGGACATGTGGTCCAGGCCCCACAGGTAGGATCTAAGCAGCCATGGGCTACAAAGGATGCTTCAAGAACACGAGAGTCCTTATGCTCCAGTCTCTGGAGACACACGTGCTCTGTCTTGTGTGGTATCTTGGTGCCACTAAGGTGGAAAACAAGAAAAATAGCCAGTGGACACACTTGAAGGGGCAAGGCCAAGGCTTCTACAATCATCCGATTGCACACCACCTGCGCCTACCACATACCAGGAGGGCAGGTGTCCTTGGGCCAGCTGACAGCAGTGGCTCTGGCTTTGCTGCACCTCTCAGTGCTTCCATTCTGTTCAAAAGACCCCGAGAGCAGATGGGACGAGGCATGTGGAAACACCCCCACCCCGCCCACACACACATATATGTCATTATTGGCACCCAGATTGGAAAAGGGACCATAGCCTGTTTGCTTGACATTTTTCCAGGAATGCTTAGAATCAGGGTCCAGAAATAGACACACACACACACACACATACATACATGTATGCAACCCACGTGCAACACATGCACACATACTGAATTTGATTCTTCTTGTTGACCACTTGGTTTTGCAACACACAATTATTGCAGTGCAATTCCATTTCACACACCTCCTTGGTATTTTTGTACACTTTATATACTTTCCCACGCCTTCATTTTGAAATTCTTCACCCTCTCATAGAATGATTTAAAAAAGAAAAAGTCAAAGTTGTGCAGTGACATAAAGGTGGGCATTGAGCAAAGGGACACACATTCATTGGCCCAGTTCTTGGGTAACTAAGTTGTAAAATGAGGGTGAATAATAATTCTGAAAGAACCAGAAAGTCCTTTTAGCCCTGTAACTAACTCTGCCATTTCTCCGCTATGTGTTTATACTGGAAAAACCCTACAAATTTGCAATTGGATGACTGATGGCTGTCAATTAGGTTTTCCAATGCACTTCCCATTTACCAACCAAACCAGGTCTCATTTTCATGCACGTTCAAAGAGGGAAATGTCTCATGGACATCCAGACTGACAAGCAAAGAAGTGGTAGTAGAAGGACGTGGTAACAGAGGCCTTGCTGTATGTTCACAAGGCCCCTTGGGTTATCTCTCTGGGCATGCGGGAGACTGCCTTTCCCATCTCCTTTGTCTATCAAGTTCTAGCTAATGAAAGGTGGCCTGGAAGAAGGCATGCAGCCCTTGCCAGACGCATCACCTAAAACCACCCAATCAAAACACCATGAACTCTTTTTGTGAGCCAATCAGATATCCCACAAGGATGCTGAGGCCGTGGCGAGGGTGGGATCGCTTAGTGGAAGATTTGGGGTTCCCTGTAGGAGTGTGGGTCAGAGCCTCTTCCCCATGTCCATCCAACCTCACTGACCAATTGGTGAGCAAGAAATAAGAGACTCAGATTCTCCATCTGATAAGGGGTTAATATTCAGGATATATCAGGCACTGGTAGACTTTACAAGAAGAAAACAGCCAACCCCATCAAAAAATGGGGAGCAGAGGGACCGTGAGCGATAGTCCAGCAGGTAGGGCATTTGCCTTGCACGCGGCTGACCCTGGTTCAATCCCTGGCATCCCATATGATCTCCTGAGCACTGAACCAGGAGTAATTCCTGAGCATTGCCAGGTGTGACCCAAAAAGGAATAGAGATATATATATATATATATATATATATATATATATATATATATAGCAAATGCAGTAAATTATATTAGATCATTCTCATGACCTAATATAATGGTTTGAGGCTCTTTATGTTCCTGTACCAAGCCGATGCCCTTGGCTCCTACAGCATGTGACAGGACATATTGAGATATTACGGGCCCGCTCTAGCAAATAGATGATTAACGGGAAGATCGGACGTGATCGAGAGAGAGAGAGAGAGAGAGAGAGAGAGAGAGAGAAGAAATGAACAGAAACTTCGACAAGGGAAGAAATTTAAATGGCCAAAAGACATATGAAAAAAATGTTCATCATCATTAATCATTCAGAGAGGCAAATCAAAACAGCAATGAGATATCATTTTACACCACAGAGACTGGCACATATCCAAAAGAGCAAGGACAACAAGTGCTAGCCTGGATGCGGGGAAAAGGGGAACTCACATCCATTGTTGGTGGGAATGTCGACTGGTACAGTCTTTTGGAAAACAATATGGACATTCCTCCAAAGACTAGGAATTGAGCTCCCTTTTGACCCAGCCATACCACTTATGGGAATATACCCTGTGAGACCAAAAACACACAGAGGAAACACCATCTACTCTTCTATGTTCATAGCAGCACTACACAATAGCCAGAATCTGGAAACAACTAGAATGCCCGAGAACAGATGACTGGATAAAGAAACTTTGGTACATCTACACAAGGGAATGCTATGCAGCTGTTAGGAAAAACAAACTTATGAAATTTGCCTGTATATGGATGGACATGGAAGGTGTTGCAGGACTCCTCTAAGGAGCCTCTGCATCTGCCCTGGATTGCCTCCTGCAGGTCACTTCGTAGATAGGGGATAGTTTAAATGTGGCAGTTTATCTGACCATGTATTCTGTACTGGCTGGCATAAATATTCTCTCATGCTACCACAATCATCGTGGGACTAGATAGATCTTAGCATATTTGCCTGGCCACGTAGGATTCCTAAGTAATTAGACCAGAGAGAAATGCTGTTTGCCTCCAAGTAGGCAAACATGGCTCCCTAATAACTCAAAGGCAACTAAATACAAAACTACCACCGTGAAGTAGATGAGACTCTTGTGAAGGCTTGGAGAAATATTTAACTGGCATTAGTATAGTCTTTGGTACAGAAGTATGCCATCTCAGAAACCCCATTCTCTACCCTATAAAGGCATTTCCAGGCAGATCTTGGCTCAAAACATTAGCATATAAAAGGGCCTAGGTGAGGTGCTGGGAGAAATTACCTGAGGGCATTTGACCCTTCCTGCTTCCCATAAAAGTAAAAGTGGGAGTTCTGAGTTGCAGGGTTATAAAACTAGACTGCTTCCTCTCTCTTGCTCTCTCTCTCTCTCTCTCTCTCTCTCTCTCTCTCTCTCTCTCTCTCTCTCTGGGCTCTCTTTTGGGGCTTGCACTTTTCTTGGGAGTCTTGTCTTTGTCTCCTCCTTACAGGGCCTTAACACATGCTGGCCGCCATCTTGGCCTACATGTGGCTGGGGTTCTAGCGGGGAATCCTAAGCACAGGGTTTTTCCTATTGCTGATTTGTATGCCTAAACCTGTGATAAGTAAAGCATCTTAAAACTGCATCAGATTCCTGAGTCTTCATCCAGTCCCCGCCGGCTTCGGAGGTAGAAGGGAACTTCGCTTCCCGGCATTGTTGGGGACCCCTGTGGCATTCCCCAACAGAATGGATCATGCTGAGTGAAATTAGTCAGAGGGAAAAGGACAGATATAGAATGACTGCATCTATTTGTGGGATTTAAAAAAAAATCATGATAACAATATCCAAGGCCAAACAAAACATGGATCAGGAGGTCTTATCAGTGGGTAGAACCTACTGCAAATGTGTGGGAGTCAGAGGTTAGGTAATACAGAGAAAGGAACAGCGTGCTAATAATTATGGTAAATAATAACACCATTGTAGAACTGAGCATTGAACGTAGGCAAAAGGATATTATGATAACCTTTAAATGTATGTATTGCAATTCACAATGTGTAAGAGAAGCAAGAGAGAGAGCAAGAGCGAGCGAGAGAGAGAGAGAGAGAGAGAGAGAGAGAGAGATAATTGCCTGCCATAGTCACAGGCTCTGGAGGAGGGAATCAGGGGACATTGGTGGCGGGAAACAGGAGCTGGTGGAGGGATGGGTGCTGCAACACTGTATGACTTAAACTCAAATATGAACACTTTTGTAACTGTATATCTCACAGTGGTATAATAAAAATTTGAAAAAATAAATATTAAAAAAGATTCATATTCACTGAGTGTCTAGTGTGTTTGGAGGTGGTTTTGTTATATGTTATATCAGGGATCATTAGTATGGATGTGACTGACTATTCACTGTTCTGTCCAATTTTGCTATGGTCTGGTTTCCTCCCTTTTTAGGTCTCATCTTAGTTTGTGTGGTTCAGTCTTCCGGGAAACTATCAGCCCCAAACAGGGTCTACTGACATCTCAGGCACATGCTTGTTGAAGATCAACGGTGTGCTGGTAAAAGTTTAATGACTGAATCTTTGAGAAAATATGTATATATTTCAGGGATACATAATAATGCACAAATTATGAAATGCAATACATTTTCTGTTGTTGTTTTGGGGCCACATTCACAGTGCTAAGGGGCTGCTCACAGCTTGTGACACAGAAGCAGCTATACACAAGGGGTTGCTCTTGGTGGTGCTCCACGGACCACGCAGTGCTGGGGTTCAAACTCGTCCTCAGCATGCAAAGTGTAAGCACCAGTCCTCTGGGCTGTCTTCCTGCCCACATAGACAGAACTTTCAATGTGCATGTTATGTAACCAATTCTCACAGAATGCTTTCATTGATTTTTGTCCAACTTTAACATGCAAAGGCATCCTCTGTTGCAGTTGAGCCATGAGTTAATAAAGGCGCATCACAGCTTAATAATTCTTTACCTAATACATCTATTGATTGTTTTTGAATCTTATCATAGCACATTGCTATTCAGCTATTTGTCAGTCCCAAACAAATTCTATTCATTCTTTCATTTTTATTACTCTTACATATTGGGACATGACTCACATGTAAACTACACACATTGGACACTAGGTCTCAATTCTGGTGGACTCTCCTCTCAAGTTTGCATGCAAAGGACTCTGTGAGGGCTGTAGCCACACGATGTCCTTATGTTTAACCTGCATTTTCTCCTCTAGTCTCTTAAGACTAGGTCAGTTGTTGCAGATAATTTCTATAAAGAGCCCGATAGTAAAGATCGGGCTTAAGATTTTAAGATGGTCGGTCTCAGCTCTACTTGACTCCACTGCTGTGACACAGAAACAGCTATACATAAAGACACACGAGCAGTTAGGCACTAACGTTCTGCAATTAAGTTGTAAAAAAATAGAACATAGTCTGCTATGGCAAAGCCAAATCCTGTCTAGGCAGTAACAAACAACAAACCAAGACTTGATATAAAGTATTTGCCGATTGGTGTCTAAATCTTCCACCCTGGTGAACTTCAGACTACTGATGTGAAGTCTCCCACAGAGATGGGAAAAGACAGGCAGGAGCACTAAACTATGTAATATTTCCACTTATCTGCGACAGAAGAGCTCAGATAAGACTAAAATACAGTAATATAATTAGGACATAGTACCAGAGTCTGCCACATTTGTCTTTAACGTAACTTAACTATAAGACTCTTGTTTCATTTTTAAAAATAATGTCTTTAACAGCTGTTTCCACAAAATTCCTAGAAATTATTTGTTAGGTCTCATATCAGAGGACAAAATAGTTTGTACACATCCTAAACAGTTTCTCTTCGTGGTGGCAATTGAATCAGAGAAGGGGCACACTTCACATTGATTTATTTTCTCTGGAGGCACAGTTCAATTTGTTGGAAGGTAAATATTATGGAATCTATTTTCTGGCTTAAAGACTAGCTTGTCAACTCTCAAAAGTCAAAATATCCATCATTTAGCAGTCACATATTTGAAATGATGACAGATTCTTTGTGCATTTCAAAGCCAAGCAAGCTCAATGTTCTTCTCATACATAGTGTGGCTTTAATTTATTTTTATTTCAAAGTAGTATATGATAGATACAATTTTTATATGTTACATAAAAATTCTCCAAAACATCTCTTTAAGGTGTAACAATGCAAAAAGAAACATGTAATTATGCTGCAGAAAGAAGCAGTAAGGTTGCAAATTACTGGAAGGTAACAATAAGTAAGGTTATGGTGAGGTATATGAACAATGCCACGTGGTTTAATTGAAAAGGACACCAATTTTAGAATCATAAAAATCCAGGCTCAAAACCCTCCTATAACTTGTGGTTTCTGTATTATGTAGGAAAATATTTAACCTTTGAGTATTAGTTTCTTATTCTGAAAAGTAGGTCATGAGGTGGTTTGAGGTTTAAATGGAGAAACAAAAACTATATGAAGTACAGAAACATTCAACTTGCTGAAAGAATTCATTTGGAAGTTATTATTATACACAGAAATGTTCATGTTGCCCCATTATATTTCCTAATCATGAAGCTGATGATTATAATACTTATTTAAATGCTAATGATTTCCTTATTGGTTCTTACAACTTATAATGACTTCATATTTGAATTGTGGACTCTGTTTTAGACACATACATCTTTGTCATGTATTGGGTATAAACAATTTTGTTGAATAACACATTTTCTAAACTAGAAGGTTGGATCAGCAGCTACCTATTACTCCTTCTGTAAACTGAGTTTTTTTATGGTTTTCAGCTTAGTATAAAAAAGTGAAAAATGGCATGCTACTACTTACAGATAATCTAAAAATAAGCCTTCATCTCAATGATTCCCAATATACTTGATGAAGCTTTCTATTATGAGAGATTAGACTCAAAAAAGACAATTGATGATTATATGGAACAACAGAAATGACCAAACTGACCCCACTGAAATCATGGGGAGATGGAAGAATATATATTACAGCACATTATCAATGTGACAGAATAAGAACAATGAATACATGCCATTAAAGTTCCATTTCTAGGAAATAAAATAATAGTAAATCTATGTTGTTTTAGTTTTAGAACCACACTTACAGGCTACTCCTATCTCCAGCTTGAGTCACTCTCAGGGTTATTGAGGAGGCCATGAAGGGCCAGAAACTAGACTGGGGTCTTTTTCATGCCAACTGTGTGCATCAGCCCTTGGAGATAGTCTCTTAGCACCTATTTTTAGTTTTAAAAAGTGATAGATTTTTAACAGCACATTGGGGGCGGGGGGATAAAATAACCAGGGATAAAACAGAAGAGATGAGACCCTTAGAACAAAATAGTTTTGTTGTAGATGTAATCCAGAGCTGAATAGTTGCACTCAGTTGGAAGTGAGCCACTCCTTTCTTGCTTTTTATCATGGACAAATAACATTTGGCTTGTTTATGGCGTTGAACATCTATTGTTTTTTAAAATTTTTTATTTCACCACCATGAGAACAATATTACAAAGATGTTCATAATTGCGTCTCAGTCATATATTGTTCCAGCACCCATCCCTTCACCAGTGCCCCATTCCCACCACCAATGTTCCCACATTCCCCCTCTCCCAACTCCAGAGCAGGCATTTCTTCCTTCGCCTCCCTTTCTCTCAGTCTCTCTCCATCTCTCCTTCATCTTCCTAATCCTTATTATACCATGTGAGATATAGAATTACAAGGATTGAACATCTATTGTTAATTGTATAGTTAGAAATATCTATTGCCAATTGTTTGACATTAAACATCTCTGGAAGTTGAAGTATTTTTAGACTCTCCTAACTAAATGTTCAAGTCATTCTTTAGGAAAATGTGCCTCATTAACTTTCATGCTACACAAACACACATCTGTCATCTGCATTTGAGAATTCTCACCCAGCGTTCATGGAACTTGCAGGCATCTGCTTGTACCATCATGTATTGTTGCATGTCCTCAGTGAGTTCTTTATCTTCTATCGTCTTTAATGGCGATGATATAGCCCCATAAAAAAACTTGAATGTTATGGCACTTTGAAGATTCCTAAATAACCTTTATAATGCATGAAAATTTAGACAAGCTCTCTGACTTTGAATATAGAAAAATCATCTAGTTTTACTATTCTATTACAATGGCCCCATATAGTGAACAAAGGGCATATTTTTGACAACTTCAGAGTCAATGATGACATCCGGCTACTGTGATGATAAGCTTGACATATTTGGTAAAAGAATTTTCTTAGCATCCAAAGTTAGTAAATATTTGTTTCCAACAGGCTCTATGAAAGAGTCACCAAGCAAATATTGGATAAAGAACCTCTAGAAGGAAAATAATGAATGACTTTCACTTCTATCTCATTTCTTATTTTCTTTTCTTCCCAAGCAATATGTACTTAAATGTGATTCCTATCTGCTCTATTTTTTTGTAATCAGATGCCTTATAGCAAGATACCTTTCTTAGTTATTAAGTTGTATTTTGCTCCCTGTATATTTGAATGCTCCAATTTCAAGTACATAATATTTTTTTGCCTAGGGTGCTTTTGAAGAGCAGAAAGTAAAAAAGAGTTCTTCCTGTTCTTTTTGTGAAAAAACTGAAACACACACACAAAAAAGATTAACCTGGGATTCCTAGAGAGTAGGAGAGTGTATGGTAGAGAAAACACAGATGAGGCAAAGAAGGAAAAAACATTTTTTAGCGGTGGACTTTGTGAGGCATTAGCAGAAATAGTGTGAGTAAAAGCTGAGAAGTTTTGTGAGAATTGGTTTTCATGACCTCAGAGATCACAAAGCCGGACCAAGTATCCAGTTTCAAAGACTCTTGATGAGGTTTTGGCCATGGAGAACATGGACAAGAAACTCCTGAAGAGGCAGCGAGATTCTCTCTACTTAACCTTCTTAGGTTAGTGAGGGGCCAGGTACATACTTTTGCATGTAGGATACCTGGGACCAATCCCCAGGTCACACAGATCCTCAAGCACTCTCAGAAGTAACCCCTGAGCAAGAAGTAGACCCTGAACTCTGCCAGGGGTGAACCCCCCAAGTCAAAAAGCCAACAAAACAAAAAGAACTCAAGTGGATAAAAGAAAGATATATAGGTAGATCGATGATAGAGAGATGGTGACTTTCTTCCTCTTCCTTTTGCAGAATAAAAAGATTTGGATACATATAAACTGAGATTCATATAAACTGAGCATCAATTTCAGAGATTGTTTCTTTGACTTTGGATGTCTTAAAAATCGGAGAGGATTCAAAACAGGAAACTAGTGTACAGGGAAATTCCCTGTAGTTCCAAAGAAAGTGTATGTGTCTGAGGAGGACCATCCTGTAATGAGACAAAGTATGTTGAAATGGAATCCAGGAGAAAGGTGGTTTTAAAATATGACTTATAGGGGCCAGAGCGATAGCCCAGCAGGTAGGGCGTTTGCCTTGCATGTGGTCGGCCTGTGCCAGCCTGGGTTCGATCCCCTGCATCCCATATGGTCCCCCAAGCACCGCCAGGAGTAATTCCTGAGTGCAGAGCCAGGAGTAACCCCTGAGCATCGCTGGGTGTGACCCAAAAAAGCAAAAAAAGATATGACTTATATTTTCAATATGATTCTCTAACATAAAAAGGGGGAAAAGAGAACATGAAAGAGTACTTTCAGAGGGAAATCATTGAACTAAAAATGACAAATATGGTGGCGGTCCTAACAATGGAATAAATTGTACGTGAGGTCATTAAGTCATTTGTGAAATTCTCCCAAAGTTCAGGGAAAAAACCCAAAAACAACAACAACAACAACAACAACAACAACAACAACAACAACACACACACGCATGCAACACAGAGCTTGCAAATAGTGACTAACGAAAACTATTGACTGAAAAGAAAATAGATCCAAGAGCTATAAGTAAAATATGACAGTGTTTTCATATACTTCCCCCACAGAAAAACAACATCCAAAAATAGATATATTTGCAGGCATGTGCTGCCTGTTTGGGGGGTGGGGGAAAGTTGAAAGGCTGAATGAGATTATAAGTGGGCATAAGACATTGAGCGAAATTTGCCTATAAATGGATAGACATGGAGAGGATAATGTTGAGTGAAATTAGTCAGAAGGAAAAAGACAGATATAAAATGACTCACGTTATTTGCATGACATAAATATATATGTATATACATATTATGATACCAATATCCAAGGTCAGGCGAATCATGGATCAGGAGGTCTTGTCAATGGTGGAAATTAGCACAAACATGTGGGAATCAGAGGTTAGGTAAGACAGAGATGGGAACAGTGTGCTAATAATTGTCAAAAGTGCTGATACCAACCTAGAACTGAGCATTAAATACCGGCAAAAATATACACATGATAACCTCTAAATGTATGTATTAAAATCCACAATGTGTAAGAGAAGGAAGAGAGAAAGAGAGAGAGAAAGTGAAAAAGAGAAAAGAGATAAAGAACCTGCCATAGAGGCAGGCTAGGGGAGGAGGGAGAGAATCTGGAACATTGGTGGTGGGAAATGGGCACTGGTGGAGGGATGGGTGCTGGAACACTGTATGACCAAAACCCAAACATGAATATCTTTGTAATTGTTTATCTCACGGTGATATAATAAAATATTTTAAAAAAGACACTGAGTGAAAATTTATTTTAAGTTCTTTTATCTTAAAAACTCAAAAATGTCAATGTAAATATTTAGGTTAGTTTATGGAACATCATAAGAACCAAGAAATATATTTTATGGTACATTTCTATTGGCTGTTGAAAAGAGCTTAAATGTGATGAACTCTCCAAGTATATTCCTTAAAGGTCTCAGTAAATGTGTACCACAAAAACCAAGGAGACTCCAATGGTCTTTTACTGTGTGTCTTAATAAATTCCTGAATATTAGAATCTTATTTTTGATGGGTCTCTGCGTTTAAAGAGACTGAAAAAAATCTCAGTACCTGAATAAAAAAGGTCCATAGAAAACCATAGAAAAATGATACAGGAAACTCCCCAGACTATGCCTTCACTCACTCCCATTATGACCCTATCTCCAAAAGGTCATTCCCTCAAGGGGGGGGAAAATACAAATGCATCATGGGAAATTTCACGGAGGTTTGAAATCCTTTGATTTAACAAAATCCTTTCAGTCAAAGCCTTTGGTTGTACATACAATGTTGAATTTGGTTTGAGGAACCAAAGTTTTGAATTTGGTTTGTGGAAGTTAAGGAATTCAGTGACTCCAGTTACCTTAAAGAAATAAAAGCAAATTCCTTTGAGGAAGGAAGCAGATGTTTTCTGTATGTCCTAAGTGTTTCCTGCTAGAAACTTTTCACATGCTTTTTAACCTATGGTCAAAGATAACAAGACACTGAAAAAACATTAGCTTTCATGGCGAAACCAGAAGAATCAAGCAACAAAGATATTAAAAGGCTGTTCACCTGGTTCCATGAGACACAGACTTCAAGATAATGAGAACTGGGCATGACAAAGCACCAAATCTGAAGAAATAGAAAGCTATTAAGCAATTGTATGCTTAAAAATAGATGATAGAAAATAAATGAACATATCTAAAAATGATGGCTTTCACAGAAAATTAGACATACTCCAAAAGAGAAAATTACTGAAGTGGATGATAAATTGGAATGAATCACTCAGATTAAAACATGATGAAACAGAATTAGGAATAACATAAGGAAGGAAATGAGATTTATAGAACATAGAAACATGAGAATGTTTAACATATCTTCATCACTTGTCTTCCTGTTGATCATTGATTTGCTCAAGAGGGCACCAGTAACATCTCCATTTGTTGGGAATGAGGTCCATCATTGTTACTGTTTTTGGCATGTCAAATACACCATGGGTAGCTTGCCAGGTTCTGCCGTGGCTCTGGGTTCATCCCAGGGGCCCAGTCTTTTTTCTATGTCAGACCATCAATCAACCAACCAAGGCCCACGGGGCAGAGCTCTGGGTGTAGACAAGCCTGTCTCCTGTCTGCCACCTGTCAATGCAGTCAGGCACTGCAGCCACATCTGCAACACCTCAAGAGGCAAAGTTTAACATATATGAAGCAGAATCCAAAAGGAAGAAAAGGCCAATGGGCCAAAGGCTGGAGCCAGTAGTAGATGAGACAGGTGAAGACAGTGTGTTGTGAGCCACAATGATAGTGTAGTGTGTAGGGCATTTGCCTTGCATGCGATTTACCTGGGTTCAGTCCCTGGCATCCTATATGGTGTCCAGAGAACTGCCAGGAGTTCCTGAATGTGGAGCCAGGAGTAACTCCTGAGCATTACCTGGTATGACCCAAAACCAAACAAACAAAACAAACAAAAGACAATGTGTTGACTTAGCAAACAGGACAATAAAAATATCCAAACTGAGGACAATAAAAATATCCAAACTGAAGACACAGAGGAAAGAAAGAATTGAAGTTTTATAAGAGAACATTAGCAATGTGGAATAGAATAGAAATGTGTAACATGAATAATCAGAATTCCAGAAGAGGAAGGAATACAAATCAGACAAAAATAATACTTAGAGTGATGATAAATGGCATAATAAAATACACAGCTCATAGATCCCAGAAATTGAAAGTGTTGAGAAAAAGAATCTACACATGTAATGGAGAAAGTGTACAAAAAACAACCCGGGAGAACCTTAAAAGCAAACAGGAACTAAAGGTGATTTGGAAACTGGTTCTATCAACGGCTGAGCTCACAGTGTAATAGAGATCAGAAGTCTGTGGGATATTTTCATATACAAAAAAAATGACTAACTAGAAATCATATTTATTGAAAATTCCTTTTAAGATTCAGATGATGTAAAATAGAAATTGAATTTTTTAACTAAATAGAAATTAAGAGCATTCACCATCAACTGAAGGAAAATCTGGAAAACGAGTATTTCAAGTAGAAGAAAATTATTCCAGATGGAGGATTTGAATT